>JBBPUB010000365.1:0-16343 GCA_038094415.1 Xerocomus alliaceus
AACGTTCTCCACGCCCCTGCGCCGTCCAATGTGAGCCCTCGCTTGGCCCCTCTCTCTCCATTCTCATCTCCCCTTGAACCAGCACTCATGGAAACAACTTAGAGGTCTTTCTTCATTTTATTCGTACACATGTCACTGAAATCGCTCTTCGACCAGCCCAACAGAAAGAAGCGGGTACACTCGCCTCACGCTCCGTCCAGTCTCCTTGACAACGCCCCTGGGTGGAACGAAGATCTCGCCACCGCCTCCGAGGCTTTTGTAAAGGTACGCTACTCCACCCCTCATCCATACCATCCCCTTCACACACTCTATACACCAGGCGGACCGCGAGACAACGAGCCTCGACGAGATGCAGCAAAAGACGGTCAACTACGTCCGGTCGCACCACCAGGACCCCGAGGTCGCACCGACCCATGCAACCTATGCCCGCGAAGAAATTGGCGGCCCGCTCGGCAACGCAGGCGTCGGTGAGTTCGAGGGCGTGGTTGGGAGCGACGATCTCGGGCCGGACGATGCACGAGTCGAGTCCAACGGCCGGGTCGTGACGAGGCGTGTCATCCGCGAGGAGACGACCGTTCGCTAGGGTGGGCCCGGTGCGGGCCAAACAAACGTGGGTCGTGATCACCGCTCGACGACATATCAAGTAATCTGTGACTTGAAATAGGTTTGAAATTCGAATATGGTGGATTTCTCAGTCACCCCCTAAGGCCGACCGTTTCGTACCCTTTTCCACTGAAATACAAAAAAACAAAAACTTTGACTCCGTAATATTCGCATTCATGGTTCTCAAATGTTCTTCGTCAGTAACGAATATGTACAAGCTTGGGATGTAACTGTGATACTAGTATCATGGTTGTTGGTACCAGAAAGATCTTGGAAGTCGGGTTCAAGCCGTAAGAACGCTCAAGGTTTCGCCTCCCCGATAGTCTCCCCAGGAATGATAACTGGTCCAGCACCGAATGCGCCAAACCCAGGCAATGTTTCAGATTTTGCTCCTGTTTCACCCGGGGGAAGGTGCACAGGTCCAGACCAGAAATGTAGAGGGAGTTTCACAGGTCCAGGTTCAAAGAGACCACCAGATGGACCCAGATAGTCTGGCGGAAGCTGTACCGGCTCAGGTCCGAGTTCAGTCTTGGACGTGTCCGCAGTCGTTCCCTTAGGAACGGAGGCATGGGGAATAGTGACATGGTAGGTGGACTCGGCGACCACCTGGTTGACCGAAGTCACTCTCCTAGGGTCGAAGTAACCACGGATGCGGGGGTTAGTGTTCTCAGGACGTTTCTCCGTGGGTTCGATGCTGCGTGATCGGTCATCAGCACTTTTCGTTCATTATCGGGAACGGGAATAGACGGCTTACACCAGATTGACCGAAGAAGTCGCCTTCCTCCCCGCAGGAACACCGAGGACCAGGAAATTGGAGTCGGAGAGCGCCGTGTAGAACAGGCCGACCAGCCCAGACTGTATCAGAAACGTCCCTCAGTGATGTGATGCGGCGCGGTGCATGAGCGTACATACGAGCTGTCCCTGGTTACCGCTTTGAACTTGGGTTTGGCCGTCAATGTGCACGATCGTACCGCTTTCTCCGAAGCTAGCGGCACTCTCCGCGAGAAGATGGGCCTTGTATTCCTCGCGAGAGATGGCCTTGCCGTTGAGGGTGACGCTGCAGTGAGCGGCAAACGTAGCATCAAAGGCGGTATTGAAATCACGTTGCGTCTTCGATTGCAAAACACCCGTCAAGTGGGACGCCGCCCAATAAGAGAGAGGAGGGAGGACGAGGTTGGCAGACATGAACGTGTCAAAAGGGTGCGGATCGTATAAGTGGCTTTGGGGTGTACTATCTCGAACGCTATCGGAGGGAGACGCTTTATATGCGGACCAGCGCGCACCGTGACGTATTCATACGACCAGTGCCTTCACTCATTCCGCCGCAAGGCGATGACCACAGGGCATTATCGACGAGATTTCTCGCCGACATCGTGAGGCTCTCCTGGGTAGGTACCGCTGGTACAGCCTGTCCACGCTCGGCATCTTGATTTCGGCCTCACATCGGTGGTTCATCAGTGCCGCGTAGGTTGGCTGCGATCTGAATGACATCGACGTCTATAGAGATAAGCTGATCCTGTGGAGCTGGTGCACCGGGCATGCCAGAAACACTTCCACCTACACAGGGAATGTGGACTCAAGTCCTCACCAACCGTAATTTCTCCGGCAAATACTCAAGTAGACGTGTTATACGGCGAGAAAGGTGTCACCTAGGTATGGTGAACGACGACCCACATCGGAAGTTCACAGTGAGTGTCTGAATGGCGAAAACAAGATTATATTTGAGAAAACGATCACTTGCCGTCCAAAGCAAAGCGGAGAGCTTCAAGTTGACATTGGGTCGTGAGAGTGCTCGTCTCCGCAGTATGAAGCTGGCGACGAAATCAACAAACATTACAATTGATGATACAGTCATCCATCTACCAAACGTCACAGTCACACAAAGTCACTGTGCTGGACCAATCTTAGACTGAGAGGAACCTGTGCAGTCACGTCGTCCCCTCCCGGAGGCCGAACGACGGGGACCTGAAGGCCATTGATCTTCCAGTAGATTTCCTTGACGTTTCCATTTTCGTCTGGAATACTAGGTAATGCGAAGTAGATGCGTGAGATAAGCGTCGTGATCACTTGCTCTGAAAGTATGCATCAATTCAGTGCATGGCATGACACGACTGCGGGGCTTACTCATTTCCATTTCCGCAAATTTGAAACCGCTATAAATCCATGCATAAGTCAGGATAAGAATAGACATGTGAAAGGTATGCATACATGCATGCTCGACCGCCCCCAAGAAAGGTCATCCTGAAGATGATATAATTGGAATAGGGGGGAGCGATGTCAGACCAAATACACTTACATGGATGCATAAACACCTGGATATTTCATCCCACCTTTCACTCCGGGGGTCTTTTCTGTCTCAGCGTCATCCGTTGCGACTTCAGAGTCTCCGTTCAGTTGTATGCGTTCGCCCGTAGCACTAAGCCACCGTTCAGGCCGCCACTCTGACGCGTCTTCTCCCCATAGGTCTTTATTATGGTTCGCAGCTAAAAGGGACATGACGAGAGTGGTGCCTTTGGGAATGGCAATTTCCGATAGCATCTCTCCAGAAACAGTCTTGATGGGCTGATACAGCGGAAGTACGGTGTCTTCACGAACGCTGGAAATGGAATATTTGGGCTAGTGATAGACGATGGAATTCAACCGCCTTACGTTCGGCTCAGCAGCGATGTAGGGGGATGCACCCTCAAAGTCTCTCGAACGACGGCATCGAGGTATGGGAGACTCATGAGGAGGTCGTAAGGTAACCCAACGTCTTCCCAGGGACCTGTGACGTCTTGTGACGCAGCGTAATTCTGTTTCGCATCCCTTACTTCGCTACGCAGGCGAGCTTGTACATCTGGTCTGCTGGCTAATATCCAGAGGATGCGACATATAGCGGTCGTCGTGGTTTCGAATCCTGCAAATATAATCGTGCTGAATCAAGAGTTGAGCAGGCCAGCAAGTCACGTCCATGATCCTGGGCTCACTTCATTTGCCCTAGTAACTCCTCATCCGTGAGCTTGTCAGCTTCAGAGGACGACATGTTTGCCTTTACTAGGACAACGTCGTCACTATGGCCGTCTACCATAGATGCACCTAACTCACACATGATGCTCATGATGTCTTTGCCTTTCATGCGCGATCTCAAACTTCTAGGACCCTCTGGTTCAGCGCGACCCTCCATGATTGCCTTTTTCTCTGTAAAAATACTCTTGCTTGTTGCGTCCATGACTTGCACTGCACGACGGAGATCCCTGAGTGCCTCGAACGGTGCCCAGTCCATTATCTTGTTACGCCAGTAGAACGAAACGTTGCGCACGACGAAGGGAACGAGGGGCCGGAGCATAAGCAGCCGGAGAAACGAAGGACTGTCGGAGGAAAATGCGTAAGCTATCATGAGTTATCGGCCCAGCCAGTAGGCAGCCTACGCTAGGTTTCTTATTGCCTCCAGATACTTGCTTTCTTTGTCGAGATCTAGGGCATCAAAGGAATGGCCCAATGCGGCCTGACAGACGTACTCGAGAGCACCACGCGATAGCCAAGGAAGCATATCGACCTCTTTCACAGCTAACTTGTGTGAGGGGTTGTACAGGACGAGGGTGAAGAACGTACAGCGATCGGATGGCAGCTGTGACTGGAGTATGGTGCAGAGTCTGTCTGCGATAGGTTGTATGATCGGGAGCAAATCACGCATGTTGGCCAGTGAGAACACGGGATTAAGCATCTTGCGTTGCTTCTTGTGCTGTTCACCTTGTGAAAATAGGATGCATCACAGGGTTCGCTTCATGCAGCACGGACAAACAACATACCGAGAGTGGAGACCAGACCCAGACCGAATATCAAACGGTTTCCGCTGCACACGGGTTACAACCATGGACGTGTGGAAAGGGGGAGAATCAAACGTACATGATGAACATGTCGGTTTCGGTATAAATGTGCTGTTCTTTGACGACTATGTGATGCAGAGCGAGAGGGTCGGATATGTAGAGCTGTTGGCTCTACAGAGGACCACGTGAGCCACCTTGGATTTACCGGAGGTCTGTGCAGATTACCCCGAGCAAGGCGTTGATCTTGACTGCTCCGCCATATTCCCCGACCAGGGCGAGGTTGTACTGCAACGCGTCGCTGAAGAGTCGATGGTAGTTTCCTGGAGACACGTCGTCGGAGCGAGAAAAGACGTGGGGAAGAGGTACCTGTGAGCCAATGGTCCTTCCTTGGACCGGGCACGAGGGCGAGGGGAGACGCGGGGGCGGTGAGACGCCTGAGGAGCCTCCAGAGACAGTAGACGAGGATGCCCGACGCGACGAGGGAGGGCATGGTGGAGGAGAAAGAGGCCGGCGCGCGTGATTGCTGATGGGATGATGCATATTTCCGGACTGGCCCCGCGTTGCATGTGCTGCCCAGTCGCATGCACCACGCAGAACCCTTCACGGGCATGAGTGTCGCCGCCGAATCCCCCCCGCTGCTCGTGTCCTCTGACCACGACCATCGCAATGCAGCTCTCCAACGACCTCGCCGCCCTGATTGGTTTTGCGTGCGAGGCAGCTCTCTGGGGTGCCTCCTCCGTTGCCCGTCTCGGCCTTGTGCTGACCCTTTCCAGGCGTGAATGCTACACTTTTCCTCGTCTCGTTGGTCATCCTGAGGCATCGACGCCTCGCAGACAACGTCAACAACCCCGTCATTTATCTCAACTGCTTCATCTTCTTGTGTTGCACGACTCACTTTGCGCTCGAGTTCAACCACTTCTACACAACCCTGGTCAGTCTCCCGAGACCCTGACTCATGACGCAACCACTCACGTACATGTCAAAAAAGAACGCCATCGGCGTCACCAACTATGCCAACGAAACCAGTCAGCTCGTGGGAGCCGACTTCTTGATATCGTTCACCGATCTCTTGGGTGATCTGGTCCTCATTTATCGTTGCTGGATGCTATGGGGAAAAAACTACTATGTCGTCGTACTGCCATTCCTTACAGCTATCGGCGGCTTCGGTAGGCTCTCCCCTCCTTTCAAAACCCCACCATCCTCACTCTTTCGACTTCTAGCTTGTATTATCACTACCATCGATATCCTCCTCGCAACCAATCCCACTTCCCCTACCCCTCCATCGGATTTGGTACCCCTTGGTCTCGCGTCATATGCTCTCCCCCTTTGTACAAATGTCATCGTTACCACTCTCATTGTGTGTCGCATCTGGTATACCTCTCGCACTATCCCCAACTCCCCGCTTGAGATTGGTCAGGGTGCCACACGTCATGCAATGATACTCATCGTCGAGAGCGGCGCTCTTTATCTCCTATTCCAACTCATCTTCGTTGTGCTCGTTGCCATCCCCCACCCCGCGGAGGCCATCCTCGCCGTCATGGCCGTCCAAATATATGTAGGCAACACATCAAGAGATTCCTGACCTGTTTCTAAACGCGCACTCTTTCCGATCACAGGGTATCGCTCCGACGCTCATCATCATACGTGTGGGTCTTGGCATTTCTTCCGAAAACACCTCTGGAGAAATCGCGTCCACACGCATCAAGTGGGTTGCACGCCATACACATGATACCGGCACCTCGGCTACCAACTACACCGATGGTCTAGCCACCCATACTGACTTGGAAGTAATCAAAGAGTCGGACCTGTCCAAATCAGGAAAATGTGTACATGACACAGAACTTGAAGTCCTAGGGTTTAAGGCCACCCGTAGAGCCGAGGGTATTCCCAGTCCCGTCTAGATCGTTACCATTACGTGGCAGTGAAAATAGTACGACGTGGGTGTTAGGTCCTATGCGGTATACATACTCCACCCATGTCATGACGAATAAATGCTGTACGACATGCACTGCCTCACTGGAGTGGTAGACTGGGGTGGTCTGCCACCCACCGGCGTAGCACACTCCAGTCTTTACATCTATGCACAGAACCGACACCGTTGGCCGAGTGGGTCCAACGACCCTCCACGAACTGCGGGATATCGTCTTCTAGCGTGGTGTCGGCATGACACACGAGGATTTGTCGAAGATAGCGCAGACAATGCTGGATATGCTCAAATGCATGCGTTCGATTCGTCAAATAGCCGACGCGAATCACGTCCAGGCAGTGGAGCTGGTGGAAAAGCGACAAAAGGAAAGTGCGGTCGTCTGGACCCAGACGCACGAATCCATCAGAAGGGAACAGGGTTCCCCACTCGTCGTCGTCATACAGAGAAAAGTGGTCCTCGCCAGTCTCCACGCTCAGGCCTGCGAGCGGTATCTCGACCGGCAGCTCCGAGGGAAAGTCGTCTCCTATCCAACCTTTGAGGGGATCATCAGCTCGACAAGCATCACGAAACAATCAACGTACGTACTCCATTCATGTGTCTTTGGTAGGAGATCCTGCATGGTGTGAATCGTGTACAAGGTAATTATGACGTTGAGAATCGTCACCACAGCAAGCGCGCCGAGGCAAGCCATCATGACATTCGACGATTGGCAGAAGAGTCTGTAGAGTAGAGAAAGACGGGTGCTACCCGTCGTTGTGCGGGGAGCAGAGTGTGTCATGGCTAGATGGATGGCGAGTTCCGCCACACATGCCAGATATAACTTTTTAAGGCTCCTTGGACATCACAGCGGTGTGACCGAGGAAAGCACCACACAACTGTTTCCGAGACCCTATCTGAGATGGCAACTTCCCATGGGCATGGGGTCGAGGTCGCCGTTTGCGTGCTGGGTCTAGGCTGTCCCACGGCGCCGAAATAGCTGTGCATACGGTGACAAAGGCCAGCTGAACCTGGAAGTTGGCAGAGCTTTCCTTGAAAGTGGCTCGATTCTAGGCTGTTCACCTCCTGAACCTCGTGCGATGACAGGTCGCCTCAGCATCCATGCCACGTTCCGTAATTAGCTCCACACCGGAAAAGGGGAGTCAATTGCTTCCAGAAAATTTGACGCAAAGCTCCATGCGGTGCATTGCCAAGGACTCACTTATAAATGACTCGGAGAAGCCAACACCCTGCCATATTTCAGTTCTCCTACTCGTGACAGAAGTAAGTCAGCCCACCCAGCGCATAACCCTTGTGCTCACCCCCCACGAGCAAATGGATAGCGACCATTATACTGGCCATGGCCAGGAGAGAGACGAGATTGAGAAAGAGCACCTTCTCCCCCTCTCCAATGGCTACATCCATGACACCTCCATGGAGGTACCTCACCAAAGAACAATATCACCACGATGGATTGGAGTGGCAGTGATCGTGTTGTTACTCATCAACGTTGGTTGTTTGTTCGTCACCATGCACCAACTACAGCTTGCTTCTCAAGTTCTGAGACAGCATCTCAACTTTGCCGATAACCGGGAGCTTCCTCGGCCAGATCCATACGACGGACTTTAATCGCTTGGTGAATGTTTAGGTTTGAAACCAGCGCTTGGGATGGTGTGGCGTTCAATCTACTATTTTCAGTGACTGCACGCGAGATTACACTCGGTGCGCGAAATAGTTCCACATGGCGCGCTTTGCTTTGAGATAAAATTTCGAGTTCTTGGGCGGTTGGAACAGACACCAGTTCGATCGGAAAAAGGACACCAGTAGTGGATGCTCAAAGACGTCCACGTTTAGAAGGCATTGGGTTGGGGGTTATCCATGCCTTGGTGGATCTTCATCGAAATCACCCGAGCACCTCATGAGACACCGATGTATGTAGATACTTAGCCTGCAAGATGTGAGCTGCATTTTTCACAACTATTTTCAATACCCAGCGGCCATTGCTAGTATTCAGCATGCGTGTTTTTGCACCTGCCTTGCTCCTCTCGTTCTTTGCGTTAATCTCGTCCGTCGCTGGCGGTGTTGTGAAAGTTGAGGGTTAGTCCTTTGTCGATTTGAATTACAACTCCTCATTGTTTGTCCTTCTCACAATAGTAGTCCACGATGTTGTCGGTGCCGGTAAGTACAAGTATCATCTTGTTCGTTGGGTGATTGAGTTGTTTCCAGATTCCGGGAGCTTTGCTAGGCGAGCTGTAGACACAAGTCAGCTACAGTTCGATTTAGTACCCACCTCAAGTACTGACAGAGGTTCAAGCTGCTGCAACTCCTAAACCAACACCTGTGCCAGGTGCTCTTCTCAGTGGGAGAGTACACCAAGAACTTGGTCACTGGTGAAGTTGGCTGTGCCTGGCGGATGTTGACACAAACGCATAAGAGATCGAAACGAGGCGATAAAGGCATCGAAACTGACGAGGATATTCTCTTATTTCAATTTTGTCTGGAATTGACGATTCCGGATATGACATATCGTGGAATGTGCGCAATCTGACTGAAGGAACTCACAGTATGCACTTAGAATTAGTAATCAATGAACCAGCTGAGCCAGACCAGATGGAGAACCATCCACTGATTCGCGCCAGTGTCGGTGCAGTGGCGTCCCCGAACCCGTGCCAACTGATGACGGCACCGCGTCATTGATCCTAGTCAAACAATACCGATGCTCTACCTCAGAAGAGCCTATCGGTCTATCGTTTAGATCGAGTCATCTCAGTGCATTAAATGACCTGAACACTGCCTGAACCATGGCTGTTACACTTGGACCTTAAACAAAACTATAGTTTGGTCTATAATGGGTCATGAGCATCCCCTTGCAAACTTTAGCTCAGCCTGAAGAGGAATCAAAAAGTGCAGAGTGACTGACATCGAAAAAAGATATTGTTGCCATGAATCACATGGTTTATGATCCGGTAGTATCCCACTCCAGAATTTGTTTCGATGGAAAGACCTCTCTATCGTCTGCAATGAATTCATGGCCGTCTCAAGACACCTATGTAGCAACAAAAAAGCAGACGAGGACAAAGTTGGAAGCTGAGACAAGCAAGTATACCACGGTCACTCGCCCTGGCGACGTGAGCACCGCACCTATCGCATCCGAGTAATAGGCAGTGCAAAGCAGAGTACATTCGTCATATATTGGCCGTCTCCCTGTCAGCTGTAGGGATTCGTTGCCCGAGTGCAACCAGGTCTGCCATCCGAAGATAGTAGTCTGTGGGACCGCAGTGAGCAAGTCACATCCGCGGAAAACGGCACAGCTAATCCAAATGGTCAACTGCCTCAAACAAGCAGGAGGTCTAGGCGGATAAAAGGTCTCGGGGTGAACGTGGTCCCTAATCAACAGAACACTCGTGCCATCATCGATCGATACAGAACATAACCTCACCATAATGCGCAGCACTACCATCTCTGCTTGTCTTTTCTTGTTTGCCTTTGCATCCTCTGGTCTCAGCGTTGCTATTCCTACGACAACAATGTCAAACAAGAAGAACGTGTCCCCAGTTGGTGCGCTGTTGAAGGACCGGATACACGAGGAGGTCAACCCTAAGAATAGGGGGTTGATGGAGAGTGAGTAACCTCACGACAAATGCATTGCAGAGTTGCTGACAGGACTTTGCCATCAGGTGTCGCCGTTGCGAGCGTCACGTCTTAGTATGCCTTCTCAAGCGTCGTGAGTGCAGCACAAACTGGTGAGTCAGTTCACGTACTGGCAGGGAACCAAGCCAACATAAACTCGATATTTTTTTGACAGAATTGCGCTCACATAATAATATTATTATTTAATATTTCGATGCTATACCCCGCTTTATGTCGCGACAACTCCATTCATAATTCCATGTTTAGTGTAGTCACACCTAAATTCCCACGCCGCATCCACTTCTGGCCATATTATTGCTGTGAGGCCCAATCTCAATTGCCCGACCAGGTTCATTATTACTTCCCTTTTCGTTGTTTCGCGCGGAGTCGTCAAGCTCGTCCATGCCCTCAGGGACAGTCAACCCCAATCTCACCTATTGATAAATGACAGACCACCAGCTTCCTACTCATTCCCTTTGAGTCGACTTCCGTCCTAGGTGTCATCCTACCAGAGACTGTGTAACCCATGTCAGTCTCATACGATGTGCTGCTCCTCTCGTTATCCCTATGAATGGGTTCACCTAGACTTAGAGTTAGAATAGGAACAGTATGTATACTTCTTTTTTGAGTACATCAGACCCACTCCTCCCTGGTGACTATTATTCCAGCATCAGTGGTTCCCCACAATATTCACGTTCCATGCAAGTCAACAAGCAAGTCATCGTTGCTGGTCACAGGTCCGGCGCGTTTGCCAAACAAGTTCACTTGAGCTGCTTCTCTCTGAGTTTGCAGAGCCACATCTATCGGTGCACAATATTCCTATCTTGTTTCCTCGGGTCTGGATTCTAAAAATCATTTCTGCAGAGGGCGAATTATGGATAAACACAGAAGGGTCGTCAGCCCTGTGTCCAATGACGAGACGCAAGTGATAGTCTATCAAGTCTTCGTCATATTGTCAACCTGATCAAGACATGCCCTTGTTTGGGATGCTGCGCACAAGCTTATACAGAAATGTAGTCTACCAAAGGTTGGACTGCGAAACACGTTCTCGAGATCCTCGGTGTCCATGTGGTCACATTCAAGGCGTACCTTCTCGACTAACTATCTCGAGGACGATCATTCATATCATTATTTTACAACAGTCCACCCTCATCATAATTACTTCGGTCGACTTTGGATTTCCATTTACATGGACCAATCTGCCTGCTCATCGAGGTGAAATGAGCTGATAAGAATGCTTGGAAATTATCATGAAGACCAATACATTCGTAGCCTGGAAATTGCCGTTTCCATGGTCAGTACATACTCTTGGAAAGCGACA
This sequence comes from Xerocomus alliaceus, assembly GCA_038094415.1. NCBI lineage: Eukaryota > Fungi > Basidiomycota > Agaricomycetes > Boletales > Boletaceae > Xerocomus > Xerocomus alliaceus. The sequence continues at coordinate 11,264 of JBBPUB010000365.1, forward strand.
GACTGTTTGATTTTTGAACGCAAATACAGGTTCCGATGCACCCGTTGCACCTATGATACCATGCACACGTTCATGCACACTGATCAATACTATGTGAGAGACTATCCGGTCTAAAGCTGAGGATGCCGCAACCAAGCTGATGGACAATACCTTTTCACTTCTTATTTGGGCTTCTGAGGATGCAGGAGGCAAGATGCGCCTGAGTGACAACAAACTGGCAGTAGGACTCGGGAATGCCCTGCACCAGTAACAAATGCTAGCTAGTGACCTTGGCATAAATTGAATGTGTGTTTTCTTTTCTGTTCGCTAGTCATGACAAATGCTTGACCTTAGCTCTTTCGATAGCCTTGAAATACTCGCATTCAACAATCAGAGACTACAGCGTACACCCTGGCAGCAGTCCTTGCGTTCCTTGTTTTGGATTCTGAATTACAGGACGAACTCGTCGCTCAGGTACAAGAGGTGACGCGAGGGAAAGAGGACAGTACCATGGTAAATGACATGTTGGTAGTGCTTTCCTTCCGGTGAGCTTGAAAACACACCTCGGTTGTCAGAAGATTACGGGAAATTCGAAAAGGTACCTGCAGCACTCTACGAAGGAATACGGATGTTCTGTAGGTAACAAGGCCCTGTCTGTTGACATCATCTGAGATGTTGTGGGCATTATAACATCTGGAGTCTTTCTTGTCCGCGAGGCAAAACACAATACGGTCCTCAATATTCATGACAGCGACAAACTTAGAATGTTGTCTGTCAGGAAGGGCACTCGCATCGTGAATTAATGACTGAACCAAGGTGTCAAGGTCTTAGTAGATATGATTGGCATCCGTGGGTAGACTGGATTGCATTCTTTTGATCGCAATCTAAATGACTGTCTCTAGGGCATGGTACACGTTATTTTTGGGGGCCCGACGAGTTCCGGGTTTCGAGATGATACAGAAAGCAAATAGATAGCATGCAGCCCTGGTACGACATGGCGGTTAACCCCTACAAGTTAGTTTGATTGATGCTCCTTGCGCGTGCATGGTCGCAAATCCGCATCTACAGAAGCCATGTGCCTCCTTGCGTCGCTGTTGCGAGATTGGCGAGTTGGGTCCATATTTGTGGCGTAGCCAATTGGTCAGGGCGAGGGCGGGTGTTGCAAGCAAAGATTGAGCTCACGACGGGCCTCGATGGCGTGCCTCCTAGATTTATGAGATGCACCGAAAGGATGTCCAAAAGGAGCGATTGCGGGTTGAATGTAGCACCGTCGGTCCGATGGCAAACATCCGTGTTGGTTGAACAGCGGAGAACTTGGTTGTTGACCGTCTCGTCGCTCACGAACCTCATGAACACTCACGACGTCCTCTCGCTCTGAATTTCATGCCACTGGGAATCCATTTATCCATTCGCACACATGTCTACCCAGATTGTAATCTACGCGCTGTATTTCTCGTCAACAGTTGTTGCGCAGTACACCCCGTCCCCGAGGTGAGCCTGCCCAGTAACTACGTACATGAGTAGCACTCATTTGCATTAGATGGGCACAAGCGGTTGCTCTGCTAGAGAACACGCTATACGTTCACGGCGGACTAAGCGATCCGTTCAACTCCTACTCATACAGCTCTGCGCCAGAGATATCCGACTTGTTAGTTCTCGACCTCTCTGTCTCTTTTGATGCTTCGTCTCCTCCGTGGCAGCTTTTCTCCAGCAACTCTTCGCCTGCCCTCGCATGGCATACACTGTCGGCGTTTAACCTTAACCAGCTTTTACTCTTCGGGGGTCAACCAGACCCCAACTCTTTGACCGTTCTTTCAGACCGCAATGACTCAGCAAGTCTACTCTCTACCCCTAGCAGGTCTAGTCCATCTTTCCTCGTGGAATCACAAAATTGGGCGAACGAACCCATGCGTAGGATTCGTCACTCTTCATCGTATACAAGCGGCAAGGTGTGGTTGATTGGCGGTGAGAAGGCGGATGGCTCTGGCAATGCGTTCAGTGACCACTACTCCTTCAGCCCATCCGGCCCAAAGTTCGTCCAGTTGCCATCTTCGGGTAGTGCACCGCCCGATATATATGGCCACGCGTCGCTCGTGCTACCAGATGGACGCCTCCTAGTCCTCGGGGGATACTGCGCATCGTGTTCGGCTCTTGTGCCCATGAACACGGTATGGTCCTTGAATACCACTCGAAGTCCTCCTATCTGGGAGAAGCTCTCCACCTCAAATGCGTCACTGCCGAGTCCTCGTCGTGACTTCGCGTCAGTCGTACTTTCTAACGGTCAAGTCCTTATCCACGGAGGCGGCGATGCGCAGCTTCAAACGACATACAGCGATGGCTGGATCTTGGACACGGGTCAGAACCCCATGGTTTGGACCAGCGTCGCAGCCCTTGCACAATTAGGTCAAAGGAAAGACCATTTTGCGGTCCAAGCAAGTGGTTATGTGTTATTCTGCTTTGGTGAGTTGCACGCACCACTTGATCATGACGATGGCCACTCATTCATGCCAGGATATGGCTCCTCCTCTCCTGCATCTACATCCTTATTCATTTATAATCCTACGACTTCCTCGATGACGACTTCCTACACTGCACCCTCTCCTGGCTCAACGCCTGCCATCAATTCATTACCGGCTCCAATACAGACTGGCTCGAAACCCAATTCTAATGGAGGAACTGGCGCTACTCCTGTAAATTCGTCGGGTATCCCCTCGCACCCCTCCGGCTCATCCACTGGTTCTAGTACCAATCATACTGTTGCCATCGCACTCGGGACGACATTTGGAGTCCTTGGGCTTGTCGCGGGTGGACTAATAACAATGTACTACATGAAGCGAGTGGGTGATCGTGGAAGAAGAACGTCTGGAAGATTTTTCCCGCTTGTGCATAATCCCGAATTTACTTCGTCGGAGGGATCAGTGGCTGGCACTGCACCAGAGGCTGCACACATCGACGGCCAAGTCAATGAAAGAGTTACGGGAATCGTGCTTACGGAGATCCTCCCATACCTGGGCATCAGCAACTTTCGCTCTAGGCCCCGTCAGCCTCGGAGGGATATGTTTGCGGATGAAGACACTCGGTCATTTGGTTGGCCAGCGCATTCGAGTACTATACAAAGACAGGACAGCGAGGCGGCAAGTGTCTGGTCGCTCCGCTCTGTGGGCGCCCTGGTACGCGGTGTGATTGGCAGCGAGCCTAGCGGGTCTGGGGTAGATCAAGGGAATCACGGGTGGGAGAAGATCGATCACGTTCGTGAGGGAGACAAGGAAGGTTTAATTCGTCGAGGAAGTTTTCACAGTGATTGCTCTTCGCATCCGACCCATCGGAGAGACGGAAGTCTCTGGTCATATACCGATCCCTTCGAGGACCCTATCCCGGACGATGACTACAATCTCAATTTACGCCCTAGCATTCCCGAGAAGGACGCAGATTATGACCAATCTATTCTGAGAAGCGGTGAAACTGACGATTTTGAGTGGTCCGCTCTGAGTCCTCAGGATCTCATCTGGCCCTTCTCCGTACGCTCTCGTGCGCTCACTCCCCTCAGAGAAGTCTCTCACACATCTTTCTCGGATCCTTCCAATTCGATCCCGTCTCTGCAAGAACCGTCACACGGAGTAAAAACACATAGCCATGCAGACAACTCCGCGTCCTCCCCAACAACTAGTATCACTCCAACGCCACATAGTCCTGCTTCACGCACCTCTGACCCACATCCCGTTTCATCTGCTCCTCGGTATTCGATCACCTCAGGTTCCACATTGTCTTATTCACCGTCTATATCCCGCCGCGATAGTTGGTGGTCGCGTTTAACGAAACCCCCGCTGCTTGATCGCCGCACGTCGATTACAACCAAGCCACTAGATTTCAGAGACCCGACTCCTGCCCCTCTTCTCGTCACGTTAGAAGAAACGAAGAAATCCTCACCTACTCCTGCGCATTCTAACGATACACCTGCCGACATACCTGCTGGACATGGTAGGTCATTGTCATCCGCCCACAGCGGACGTACGGCGAATACCGACTCCGCGGAGCGTCTCGGGGCCAGCCATGACGTGGTTCAGCGTCTCGCGTCTGACGGATCGAGTTCCCGTCGCGCACCATCGCTGGGTTCTGCGGAAATAACCGAACAAGGGGTGCTCGCTATTGACAAACCCGCGCCTTCCGAGATCTCAATGTCAAGCGACTTACCCCACGTCGATCCGCCACTATTAACGCCATACTTGGCTGACGGTACAATGTCTCTCGACATGGAGATGCTCTCTGAGCGTCTGTCACTGAAATCGGACCAGGCTCCACCGAAGAGGGGCGCCATCGTGGGCAACAGAGTCAGAGCTTACGAGCACAGGCTGACCGAAGAATTGGAATCACAACAAATTCTGGCCCTTCGAAACACCCGTCGTCGCGAAGAAGTACCATCACGGACGCGACCGACGATACAATACGGCGTCGCACCGCGTGCCTCGTTATTTATCGCTAACCCCGATCTTGGATATATTCCGTGACGTGTCGCTTCTCCATTGCAAAGGATTGGATTTACCCAGGATTTTAATTTGCCACTTGTTGTACGCTGTATGCGCCATGCTGTGTTGTAGGGTACGTACTTGATGGATGACAAGTCTGTATCCTTTTACTCTCTTGTGGACTTGCCCGATATCCTGTAGAGCTCGTCGTGTGACCCTCGAGGCACCTTGTGTACTTTAAGGGCGACTCAAACACTTCACCCGTGGCAACTGCTATGTACTCCACACATCAAGCCGTGAGGCCGTTGCGGCGCACTGCCAGTGATCAACTTATCTATCTATCCACAACGAACAAGGGTCCTTGTATTCGTGTCGTGCCTGGAAACTGACAAAACGACTACTCGGTGTGGACGGCAGGCCACAAAGGCCTGAACCAACCTGTTGGTATGTCGCAATCAGACCACCACCGCTCAATAGCCTAGTTGCCGGGTGCGGGCGTCAGCAGTGACAGCTCGATCGAATCGCCGCACTGACTGGCAGTTCTACCGCGAAGCACCTGCGGACATGAACGATGACCAGAGAGCCTTTGCGTGAGTAAGACGGAGATCAGTCCGAGCAGATTAAAAGAAGGAAAAAAA
>JBBPUB010000366.1:0-16303 GCA_038094415.1 Xerocomus alliaceus
AATGACATGTCATTTTAAAATGGGCATAGCTCAATGGCATGACAACCAAATCATATGATCCAAGTTGGGTTAGGAAGCCTAGAGTAAGTACTACCTTCGCTTATGCAGGTGTTTGGCCTTGTTTGGTATTTATCACTGGTAATTTACCAATCTCTTCAAAATGTATCAATATTGGGACACTTTTTTGAGCCACTGTAGATCATGTGATTTGGTTGTTATGGCACTGAGATATAGCCATTTTAAAATAACATGTTATTGGGACACTTATTTGAGCATCATTCCAGATCTAGACTTTTAGTATTTAGTGGGCCTTCCTTTGGCCCTTATCACTGCCCCTAACCTTCTAGGCATACTTTTAATCAATTTTTGACACTCCTCAATCTCAATCTTGCCCCACTCCACCACAATTCTCTTCCAAAACTTCTATACTCCTCTTAATGGTCTTGGATAGCTGTTGAGCTTTTTTTTAAGATTTGCCAGAGATGCTCAAAAGGACTAAGGTCTGGAGACTAAGCTGGCCAATCCAGAAGCTTAATCCTATGAAAGTCAAGCCAATCCTAAGCTTTTTTTGAAAAGTGCTTGGAGTCATTATTCTGCTGAAAGATTATGCTTTTCTTAGAAATCCCAGAACTCTCCATGCTAGGAAGCAGATTGTCCTTCAAAATGGTGACATATAGTAACTTCCAAAACTGTTCCAGTAACTAACCCTAATGTAGGGCATAAAGCACCCTGCAATCATATGTAAAAATTTCACTTAGCTTTGGTGGGACCAAATAAAGTACAAACCCTTGGCTACAAACTGACCCTTGGATCATGTGATTTGATCCAGGGGTTGCTAAAATATAACCATTTTAAGACAACAATACCATTGAAATAGTTTTGGGACTTTTAATATTCAATACAAAATACTTGTCATATTGATGTTATTTGCCATTGTTTGGTCCTACAAACAAAGATATATATATCTTTGTCATGTCTGAGTTGAAAATTATTCCTATACTTCTTAACTTCCTACTTCTATTGTTATATAATCTCTCTCTACTTTTCAAAAGAGAATTATTCTTGTTTAGCTGGATGCTGGTCATTCTGTTTACTCTATTGCATCCAGCACTGGTGTGGGCATTGCTACCATATCTAGGCTTCACTCTAAGGAGCATTTTAACCTTCAAAAGTCTGTTGGAGATTGTTCTTTCAAGCTTTTTCCTATCAATATTCACCATGCTATTCATCTTATCACTACTCATAAGGTAGAGAATGCTGTCCAGGTGACCAAAGCCCTCTCCACCATCATTGACAAGCCTCTCCATTCTAATACCATTCATTGTCACTTGAAAAAATCTGGGATGAAAGCTGTAGTTAAAGCCAAACATTCTTTTCTCTCTAAGAAGCATCACAAGGCCCATTTGGACTTTGCTACTGCTCATCAACATTGGACTGTAGAGGATTGGAAAAGAGTAATATGGTCAGATGAGACCAAAATTAACAGATTGGAATCAGATGGATGCAAATGGATGTGGAAAAAGCCAAATGAAGGCCTTAGTGATAGGCTGATACAAGGAACAGTTAAGTTTGGAGGAGGTTCTGTGATGGTATGGGGATGTATGACTTGGGATGGAGTTGGCCATGCTGCTAAAATTGATAATAGGATGGATGGAAATCTTTACCTCCAAATTTTGAAGGATGAATTGCTGAATACTCTTCAGTATTATGATCTCAATCCTCCTGATATTATTTTTCAGCAGAACAATGACTCCAAGCATACTTGCAAAAAGATGAAGAAGTGGCTAGAAGAGTAGGATTTTGAAACTATAGTATGGTCTGCATAGTCTTCTGACTTAAACCCCATTGAGCATCTCTGAAATTATCTCAAAAGAAGGCTGGCAGAGTATGAAGAATCTACTAATGGAATTCTTCAGTTGTAAAAGAGAATTCAGGTAGTATGGGAGGAAATACCAGTAGAGAAGTGTCAGAAGTTGATTGAGAGCATGCCTAGAAGGATTCAGGCAGTGCTCAAGGCCAGAGGAGGATATATCAAGTACTGATACATATCAAATATCTTAACATTTATTAAAGTTTCAAAACTGTTCCAATGGTATTGTTGTTTTAAAATGGTCATATCTCAACAACCCATGGGTCAAATCACATGATCCAAGGGTTAGTTTGTAGCCAAGAGTTTGTACTTTATTTGGTTTCACCAAAGCTAAGCAAAATTCCCACATGTGATTGCAGGGTGCTTTGTGCCCTATGTCAGGATTAGTTATTGAAATGGTTTTGGAAGTCACTGTATACTCTATTTATAGTCCCACCAAGGCTAAGCAAAATTCCCACAGGGGTAGGCAGTGTGCATCACACACTGCAAATGAGGCCAATATGGAAAGGGTTTTTAAGGTCACTATAAGTAACTCAAGACTGATAGCTTCTGCCCAGCTGATGTCACACTGGCCATGTAGGAACTTCCAGCCTGGTATGAGTCTTTAAGTGTACCATCATTCTCAGAGAATAATGCTGATTTCAAGGTCAAAACTGGCATCTAAAAAGGCTTGAAGGTCTATAAAGGAGGGAGAGGGTTCAATCCTGCAAGAGAGCAAATTTAAGGTGAGTTTTTGTAGCCACCAGGTTAGGTCATTGTAAATACACTTGTTTAGATGGTAGAGGGCAAAAGGGCATTTGGCAAATGTTACCAGCATGGCCTTGCCATGATAGGGCTACTATATGTAAGAGTTTGCTATACAGCTCTTGCATGTGTTTAAGGTAGTGTTACTCCCTCTCATACCATTGGTGAATGGCCTAGGCATACTGTGACGATCCTTGCTGTCTCATATATGGTCTCTGGTAGACTCTTCATTGCAATGAACTTAGTGTATACTTTTTGCTTGATCTTATCTTATTATTTCATGACTAATCTGATCATGCTTATCTTCTGCTCTTCTTCCTGATCAGATTTATCTCCATTTGGCTATTCTTTGACACAGTCATTACCGTGTTCCTTCTAGACTTCTACTGCGTGTAGCCAACACCCTTTTAATCACCGCATGATTCTTTTCATTTCTGTGCAGTGCATGGCTATGGCATAGCCCAGTTCATTACCACTGCTGTGGCTTCTCTTCCATTTGATCTGCCACCCACAGTATCAAAACGTGTTATTCATTACCACTCCCCTCAGCCCTAGAGGCTGTGGAACATTCTTTATGCCATTGGATGGTGTAATCCTTAGCCCTAGATGAAACGGCAGAACCCGCTAGGGGAACTTGAACCGGCTCTACTATGACTATCAGCTAAAAAAGAATAAAGGGGCTACTAACTTGTTCTGTTGAGGAAAGAGTTGAGGTGGTGGCAAGACTTAGTAGTCGAGTTCTGGAGAAGACCAAGAGACTAGACTGGGATCTACCCAGCGTCGTCCTTGGGGTTTATATACTACTATACTATTTGTACATGTTTATCTAAACCTAATACCTGATTAGGTAGAATGCTATGCCTACGCAGTAGGGCGGCGACTAAGGTAAGAGTCCATGTTGTAGCTATCCAATAGCGATAAAGGTGTACCACAGCCCCTAGGGCTGAGGGGAACGGAAATGAATAACACGTTTGATACTGCGGGTGGCAGATCAAATGGAAGAGAAGCCGCAGCAGCGGTAATGAACTGGGCTGTGCCATAGCCATGCACAGCACAGAAATGAAAAGAATCACGCGGTGATTAAAAGGGCGTTGGCTACACACGATAGAAGTCTAGAAGGAACATGGTGATTACCGTGTCAAAGAATAGCCAAATGGAGATAGATCTGATCGGGAAGAAGAGCAGAAGATAAGCACGATCAGATAAGATGAAAAGATAAGATAAGATCAAGCGAAAAATATACGTTTAGTCCGTTGCGATGAAGAGTCTACCAGAGACCGTATACGAGACGGCAAGGATCGTCACACTAGAGGCTATACAGATCCTTTATCACTATTGGATAGCTACAACATGGACTCTTACCTTAGTCGTAGCCCTACTGCATAGGCATAGCATTCTACCTAATCAGGTATTAGGGTTAGACAAACATGTACAAATAGTATAGTAGTATATAAACCCCAAGGACGATGCTGGGTAGATCCCCAGTCTAGTCTCTTGGTGTTCTCCTGAATTTTGGTGTTCTCCTGAATCTTGGTGTTCTCCTGAGTCTTAGTACACTCTTGAATATCATACATTTTACCCCAAGGACTACTCCCCTAGGCCAGGGATATATAGCCTAGAGCCTGGTGCTCATCTGAGTCGTTGCTCACACCATCAAACTCACTCCACCTCTTATCTTTTACTGGGCTTTGGTTTTACCTACTCGAGCTCGCCACTTCTAACTTAGGCCTCACCTGCTCGAGTTGTCACTCTTGCTTGTTACGACCTTTAGGTTGTTTTGTTGTTGTTAGCAGCTTGAACTTAGCTGAAGAAGACGTGAACAGGCAGTTCACTAGGCAAATATAGATTCAGCCGTTTCATTAGATTAGACTCTTTTCTTTTATTTCCTCCAGGACACGACGTCCTCTAGGAAAGACCCAAGATCAACGGATCTTAGTAGTCTAATTGAAGTTTGACACTTCATTAGACTAGACTCTTTTCTTTTATTTCCTCCAGGACATGATATCCTCTAGGAAAGACCCAGATCGATGGATCTAGAAGTCTAATTGAACTAGAAGTTCATTAGACTAGACTCGTTTATTCTACTGGTCGACCAAGGACGGTTAACCCTTAGAAGACCCAAGATCAACAGATCTTAGCAGTCTAACTGAACTAGAAGTTCATTAGGACTAGATGCTTGTTTTACTTTTACAGACAACGGTCACCAAAAAAGACCACCAGATCAATGGATCTAGGAGTTTAATTGAAGTTTGACACTTCATTAGACTAGACATTACTTTTATTCCTCTAGGACATGACACCCTCTAGGAAGACTCAAGATCAAAGGATCTTAGAAGTCTATTGGAGTTTCACTCTGGTAGTCTACAACATCATTTACGCCTTAAAACAATGGTTTCCTAGAAGAAGAAGTAATCCTACTCCCTTTGTCCCTGAAACGGCAGAACCCTTGTGGGAACTTGAACTGGCTCTACTATAACTATCAGCTAAAAGAAAGAGAGGACTACTAACTCGTTCTGTTGAGGAAAGAGTTGAGGTGGCAATATGGGCTTAGTAGTCGAGTTCTGGAGAAAACCAAGAGACTAGACTGGGGATCTACCCAGTGTCGTCCTTAGGGTTTATATACTACTATCTATTTGTACATATTTGTCTAACCTTAATACCTGATTAGGTAAAATGCTATGCCTACGCAGTAGGGCTATGACTAAGGTAAGAGTCCATGTTGTAGCTATCCAATAGCGATAAAGGATCTGTATAGCCTCTAGGGCTAAGGGTTATGCCATCCAATGGCGTAAGGGGCATACCACAGCCTCTAGGGCTGAGGGGAGTGGAAATGAATAACACGTTTGATACTGCGGGTGGCAGATCAAATGGAAGAGAAGCCGCAGCAGCGGTAATGAACTGGGCTGTGCCATAGCCATACACAGCATGGAAATGAAAAGAATCATGCAGTGATTAAAAGGGCATTGGCTACACGCAGTAGAAGATTAGAAGAGACGCGGTAATGACCATGTCAAAGAATAGCCAAATGGAGATAGATCTAATCGGGAAGAAGAGCAGAAGATAAGCATGATCAGATTAGTCATGAAATGATAAGATAAGATCAAGCAAAAAGTATACGCTAAGTCCGTTACGATGAAGAGTCTACCAGAGACCGTATACAAGACAGCAAGGATTGTCACAGTCCTAGTTCATCATAGGACATTAACAGATAGTGCCTAGAGAAGGGCAAAAGCAAGTCGCATAAGATCTTGGAGTGAGGAGTTACGCTACGAACTTTGCTATTGAGCATCGTTACCCCTTTTGACATAAAGCAATGGCTTTACTGGAACATCTCACGAACACACTCAATGCATTAGCTGGGTCATCGAAGAATGAGTTATCTCAACTAGGAATCCATTTGAAGGATTATCTCGACGTTCATGGCAGAGCTATGGAACAGATATTGAGAGAGAACAGGAAGCTACGTGATGATTTAGAAGAAATGGATGCTTAAGTCAAAGCTGGTCCATTGACCTCAAAGGAGGCTAAGATCACAAAGGTAGTAGCAGATCCTGGAGAATACAATGGAACCCGAGGAAGAAAGTTTGAAGAATGGTGGACGAAAGCTCAAGTATGGAGATAGGAAAATCTAGATGCTCTCAACGGAGAAGCAGGGATCAAAGCCATACTGTCACAAATGACTAGAGGCGATGCAGGAGCATTCACACGAGCCCACCTTAACAAGATACTCAAAGGAGAAACCACAGATTGGCCTGAGTTCAAGAAACTCATAGAGCTTCATTTCTGACTCACAAACAAGAAGGAATGGGCTAGACGCCAGATTGAGAATCTGAAACAGACTGATAAGATGACAGTAGCTCAGTACCTCATAAAGCTAGAGAATTACCTCTCAACAGCAGACTACGACAGAGATCATATCTTGCAGATCATGGAACGAAACATGGATTAGAACATGGTCAGATATCTCTTCTTGAGAGACGGACGTTACAAAGAATGTGCAACCTTCATGGCTAAAGTAAAGGAATACGGAGAAAGACAAGAACTGCTAGGGTTCATAAGGAAAGGAACCGCTGACAGAATTGTTAGACCAACCCAAGATCCTAACGCTATGGACGTAGACGCAGTACAAAAGGAGCAAGGGACACGACCCCTTAAGTGCTTCAATTGTCAAGGATCACACATTGCATCGAAATGCACAAAGCCGAAGAAAGCATGTGGCAAATGCAAGTTCCTTGGAGGAGGACATGCACGATGGTGTGAAGAAAAGAAATTCTCCAAGAGAATCCACAGGATGGATGAACACGGATCAACGGATCATACTATTTCAGAACAGGGAAAAGATTAAGGCAACCCCCTAGATCTGGGAATGGAGGAAGCTGAAACCGATACTCTATTCTGGAAATAGAAGAAACTTTATCTTTGCTGTCATGCGGGTCTCATCTAGAAAATGAGCTCAGCCAGGACGAAACACCAGTACTTGATTTGCATATAACCAAGAAAGAAAAAGTTTTTCCAGAAGTAGTGGAGATACGAAGTATGGAGACTTCTACTCCCACCCCTGATCAAAAATGACACGATGTTCGGACCATATATCCAAATTTGACAGAAGCAGATCTTAACAATCTGATACCGGATTCAAAAAAAGAAGAATTTCATTTTCTAAGAACTCTAAATCCCCAGAAGGATATAGTTCTTCTGATAAAGATTACCCCGAAACTAAATATATCTTTTACCAAAACATCTGCCCTCCTAGATTCTGGAGCAAACACGATCTTCATTGATCAAAGTTTTGCACAGCGTCTTCAATTACCCTTAACCCCTCTAAGACACTCCATAGCAGTGTACAACGCCGATGGTACCTTAAATGCTGCTGGAAAAATAACGCATAACTGTCAGCTTGTTATGGAATATGAAGGTCATCATGAGAAATTGACAGCAGAGGTCACTGATTTAGGAAAGTTCAAATTCATTCTGGAATATGAGTGGTTACAGCACCACAACCCTGATATAGATTGGACTACTGGATTGGTTAGATTGACGAGATGTCCCCAGCATTGTCGAAATCTCCAACAAGGTGATTCCACCCCAAGCAAGTTTTTACAGATGCTTCAAAAAGAACAGCTAGATCAAAGCTATAATGTGTATCATTGGATAACTTCCTTAGAAAGGAAGCAGGAACAAGGAAAAGTACTCAAACGAGTTCAGCTGAAAGAGATTCCCCCTGAGCAACTGGTTCCAAAAGAGTATCATGACTATCTTATGGTATTTTTCAAAAAGGATTCCGAGAGAATGCCTTTACAAAAGCTATGGGATCATGCAATCAAATTGAAGGACGATTTTAAACCTTGAAAAGGAAGGATTATTCCATTATCCATAGATGAACAAGAGGAAGTAACAGCGTTTCTAGATGAACAAATCCAGAAAGGATATATTCGCCCTTCTAAATCCCCACAAACATCCCTGGTATTCTTCATCCCAAAGAAGGATGGTGGTAAGTGAATGGTATAGGATTACCGATATCTCAATGAACATACCATCAAGAATAATTATCCACTTCCATTAATCTCTCAGCTTGTAGACAAGTTGAAGGATGCTAAACTCTTCACCAAAATGGACTTACGGTGGGGATATAATAATGTACGCATCAAAGAAGGAGATGAATGGAAAGCCACCTTTGTATGCTTCCGTGGAGCCTATGAACCCCTTGTAATGTATTTTGGATTATGCAATTCCCCTGCCACATTTCAGGCCATGATGAATGAGATCTTTGCCGATATGGATGATGTGGTAGTGGTTTACATCGATGATCTATTGATCTTCACTAAAATGGAAGACAAAGCAGAACACGATTGAATCATATTAGAAGTATTACAACATTTGAAACAGAATAACCTCTTTGTGAAAGCCCCCAAATGCCACTTTTGTGTCACAGAAGTAGACTTCCTAGGCATGATCGTGGGAAAGAATGGCATTTCTATGGATCCAAAGAAGATAGAGGCTATAACGCAATGGCCCATTCCCTCTAACATCAAAGGAGTTAGAAGCTTCTTAGGCTTAGCCAACTTCTATCGTCAATTCATTTCAGATTTTTCTCAAGTGGCTAGACCACTTAACGACCTTCTAAAGAAGGAAACCCCATTTAAATGGGGTTCGTCTCAACAGAATGCATTTGAAATGCTTAAGAATTCTTTCATAACGGCTCTAGTTTTAGCCTATCCAGATATCGATTGTGAATTTCGTTTAGAAGCTGACACTTTGGATTATGCCACAGGAGCAGTGCTCTCTATTAAGAAAGATGACAAATGGCACCCCGTTGCTTACGCTTCTCACAGCATGCAACCCGCTGAATGAAATTACCCCATCTCTGATAAAGAAATGCTTTCGGTCATATGATCCTTAGAAGAATGGAGACATTATCTCGAAGAAGCTAGATTTCCAGTGGAAGTCTGGAATGATCACCAGAATCTTCAATGGTATCAAACAAGGCAAGACCTTAATCATAGACAAGCTAGATGGGCGCAATACTTATCTAGATTTAACCTGAAATGGATTCATAAGCCCGGAGCTACTATGGGAAAAGCCGATGCACTCTCTAGACGAGAAGATTACGCTATCGGCATAGATCAAGATAATAAAGGAGTATTAGTAATACCGCCGGAGCAGATTGGATCTATGGAGCAAGATACTCCAATTCTCATCTCCAATGAAGGCAAACGACTTAATAAATCTATATTCAACAAGCTTTGCAATCTTATGGAGAAAGATACCATACATCTCAGCAGAAAACACTTTTTACTTGAAGAAGAAGATGGCTTGTTGCATGATCTGCAAGGCCACATATACATACCAGATTCTGCCTTGATTAAGATGGACATTCTCAGACTCTATCACAACTCCCCAATAGCTGGTCACCCCAGATATGAGAAAACCTTGGAATTGATTTCCAGATTCTATTGGTGACCAGGAATTTCCACCTTCATACATGAATACGTCACTCATTGTGAGCAATGTCAACGTTTCAAGGGAACCAACAAAGCCCCTAGTGGGTTATTACAATCCCTTCCGATTCCAGAAAGACCTTGGAGTCACATTTCTGCAGATTTCATCACTGATCTTCCTAGATCAAGATCGTTTGATTCTATTCTCACAGTCATAGATCAATTTTCAAAAGAAGTTGAACTTATTCCATGCACCAAGCAGTGCAGTGCCCTGGAAACGGCACAATTGTTCCTTAATCACGTATGGAAGCATCATGGTCTTCCATCCTCTATAGTTTCAGATTGAGGACCGCAATTTGCTGCGCAAGTAATGAAAGAAATCAATAAAGCCTTATCTATTGAAACCAAGCTTAGCACTGTGTTTCACCTGCAAATGGATGGACAATCTGAGATTGTTAATAAAGAAGTACAAAAGTTTTTGAGAATCTTTTGTTCAGAAAAACAAGATCAATGGGCAGATTGGCTTGCCATTGCCCAGTTTTCCATTAATTCCAAACAACACACTTCTACCAAGAAGACCCCCTTTGAAGTCACGCATTCATATCATCCAAGAATGGGGATTGAACTGCTTACGATGGACAAAGCTCCCGCTGCAGTATGATTTGCTGATGAAATGGCTGCCACGTTTGATCAAGTATGGCAGAATATGAAAGTGGCACAGGCTCATCAGAAGAAGTATGCAGATCAATCTCGCAGCAATCCCCCTGGGTATTACGTGGACCAACAGGTTTGGCTATCCACAGAAAACCTTAAACTTACTCATGCTTTGAAGAAGCTTTCTGAATGATGGCTAGGGCCATTTACCATTACCAAGATGATGGGAACCAATGCAGTGGAACTGAAGCTTTCCTGATCCATGAGGATCCATCCAGTTGTTAATATCTCTCGCATTAAACCTTACAAAGAACGCCTAGAAGGTCAGCCAGTTGAACGGCCTGGTCCTATCAAGGTTACCGAAGATAGAGATAACGAGTAGGAAGTAGATTTCATAGTGGACAGCAGATATCAGCAGCGCCAACTGGAATATCTGGTACACTGGAAAGGATATGACGAAACTGATAGAACATAGGAACCACGTTCCAACCTTACTAATGCCAAGGAGGCTATTTTCGACTTTTATAAACAACATCCCTTGGCTCCGCAAGCCCTTACCATTGAACCTGATCAGTTTCTTTTCCTTTTTCAGAAACACCCTGAAAACATAACCACTGTTCCGACTCATCATCTTCCCTTCAATCATTTGGACAATGATCTTTAAGCGGGGGGTAGTGTGATGATCCTTGCCATCTCGTATACAGTCTCTGGTAGACTCTTCATCACAACAAACTTAGTGTATACTTTTTGCTTGATCTTATCTTATCGTTTCATGACTAATCTGATCGTGCTTATCTTCTGCTCTTCTTTCTGATCAGATCTATCTCCATTTGGCTATTCTTTGACACGGTCATTACCGTGTTCCTTCTAGACTTCTACCGCATGTAGTCAATACCCTTTTAATCACTGCATAATTCTTTTCATTTCCGTGCAGTGCATGGCTATGGCACAGCCCAGTTCATTACCACTGCTGTGGCTTCTCTTCCATTTGATCTGCCACCCACAGTATCAAACGTGTTATTCATTACCGCTCCCCTCAGCCCTAGAGGCTGTGGAACGTTCTTTATGCCATTGGATGGCATAACCCTTAGCCCTAGAGGCTATACAGATCCTTTATCACTATTGGATAGCTACAACATGGACTCTTACCTTAGTTGTAGCCCTACTGTGTAGGCATAGCATTCTACCTAATCAGATATTAGGGTTAGACAAACATGTACAAATAGTATAGTAGTATATAAACCCCAAGGACGACGCTGGGTAGATCTCCAGTCTAGTCTCTTGGTGTTCTCCTGAATTTTGGTATTCTCCTAAATCTTGGTGTTCTCCTGAATTTTGGTGTTCTCCTGAATCTTGGTGTTCTCCTGAATCTTGGTGTTCTCCTGAGTCTTAGTACACTCTCAAATATCATACATTTTACCCCAAGGACTACTCCTCTAGGCCAGGGATATATAGCCTAGAGCCTAGTGCTCGTCTGAGTCGTCACTCACACCGTCAGACTCACTCCACCTCTTATCTTTTACTGGGCTTTGGTTTTACCTACTCAAGCTCGCCACTTCTGACTTAGGCCTCGCCCACTCAAGTCAATGCTATCTCATCTGACTTAGGCCTCACCCGCTCGAGTTGTCACTCTTGCTTGTTATGACCTTTAGGTTGTTTTATTGTTGTTAGCAGCTTGAACTTAGCTGAAGAAGATGTGAACAGGCAGTTCACTAGGCAGATATAGATTCAGCTGTTTCACATACTTAATTTTTTGTGGGTTAGCATGACCATATGTTTGTCTAGATTTCAACAGAAGCCAATATATGTGGTTGAGATTGCAAAGGGTTGGTTTTTTGAGGCTTCCCAGGAAATTCCAAGGGTTTGCAATATCCAGTCTATATCCTCTATATTTTATATAAACAAACAATTGTGCTCCATTCATGCTGAGGATTCAGCAAGATCTTAGATGGGAAATCAGCAGTCCTTACTAAAGTCTTCTGCTTCTAGTCCCAAGGGTAGCTTGGCCCCTTCAAACCAGATCCAATCATGCAATTGTTTCTTGTCTGTTGTATCTATCTTTGTATGCCATCTTTTCCTTATCACATTGTAATTAGCAAGATACTCTTATCTGATTTGAATGAAAAGATGGTCATCCACCCATTTGTCAAGTAGGTCTATACCTTTGAATCATAGGATCTCTGCACCTGCATCTGCAATGCTATTACAGACACCACACAAGAGGGATGCTCCAAAGGTGGCACATGTGTCAATGCATCCCATTGTTTCAGTGATCTTAACAATGGCCACTGATTACTGTAAGGGGTGCAGTGGGATGGTATAGTAGGCTTCTGCTACATTGTGGATGGCTGCCTCTAATCCTGAGAGTAGTCTTAATGTTAGTAGAAAAACAGTTGAGAACATTTCCCAAGTGCATGGAAAGTGGGAAATTGTGATGGCATTGTTTATAGATAATAAGACAAAGAAGGGTGAAGAAGAGTGGGAAAAAGAAAAATTCTGGATTAGCCTGAATTTGTCTGGGTGCCTAGGCTTTGGGATTAGAAAGAGTGACAAGGTCTGGTATGGCCCCAGTATCTGTTGTATAAGCATGAGTGGAGCTGGACTAATGTATCTGTCTTTGACTAATTTCTTATCTATAGTCTCATTAAATTTAGATTGAAATGTGGTGATAGAAATGCTATTGGGCAGAGATTGTACACAAATGATGGTTGAAAAGCCTACAACAAAACTGGCCTGTAAGCCTAAAGGAACAAAACTGAAGCAATCTAAGATATTCATAGCTTTTAGAGCCTTTCTCCACTTATCTGCTTTATATAGCATTTGTGGAAGTCAGCTTCTATGCTCAAGAATACATGCTAGCTCCATAAGAGGGGAAAAGGCATTTCAAGCAAATGTGTGTTTGAAATTGTGCTTCTGGGTGCAATCAGACTCTTTCTGCCAGTAACTGCAGACAGTGTCTCCTGATTCTCTGATGCACAGGGCTTTGTTGATGTATTCACACAGGGTGTTAAACCAGTTGTCCCATGTTTGTTTGGTCTTGCATGTGATGACAGGAACATTGTGCTTCTTTCTGCCAAAATGAATGGTGTAGATGGAGAGGTCAACCTGCTAATTTTTGATTGGTAGGTTGTGTGGCTCTCTCAGCCCAGAAGCATTGGATGGAAAGGAATGCATTTTCTTGCTTTGCTCTGCCTCTGTGACGATCCTTGCCATATCATATATGGAAGACACTTCATCACCCAAGGACTTAGCAAATACTTTTTCCTTGATCTTATCTTATCTTTCACCCCTATCTGATCGTGCTTATCTTCTGCTCTTCTTTCTGATCAGATCTAAAACCTTTTGGCTATTCATTCACACAGTAATCACCATGTCTTTCTAATCTTCTAACGCATGTAGCCAATGCTCTTTTAATCACTGTATGATTCTTTTCATTTCTATGCTGTGCATGGCTATGGCACAGCCCACTTAATTACTGCTACTGTGGCTTCTCTTCCATTTGATCCGCCACCCACAGTATCAAACATGTTATTAATATCCACTCCCCTTAGCCCTAGAGGCTGTGGTCTGCTCTTATTGCCATTGGATAACTACAACATGGACTCTTATCTTAGTCATAGATACACAGCAAATAGCCTATTCAGGTAATAGGGTTAGACAAACATGTACAAATACTCAAGTAGTATATAAACCCCAAGGACAGTACTAGGTAGATCCCCAGTCTAGTCTCTTGGTCTTCTCCAGAACTTGACTCATAAGATCTCAAGCCTTCCTAACTCTCTACTCACCATAGCAAGTTAGTACATCTTTTTCCTCTTTACTAAAGTAGTACCATAGTAGGACCAGTTTCAGATTCCCTTTGGGTTCTGCCATTTCAGCCTCTGCCATGCCAGCCAATGAGGGGGAAAGGAGGTGTTTGAAGAGGCTTAGGACCTGCCCATGCATTGGTCAATGGAAGAGGGATGTGGGCATAGAGGCTGCTGCCTATGCATTTATTTGTATTATCATGTTGCAAGAAGATGTAGTGTGGTAGGAAGGGGGGGGTTTCTATGAAGGAGCAAGGGTGATGGCAGGATGATGACACACCAGAAAGGTGGTTGTTATGCAATGAGGTGATGATGCATTGGAGAGATGGAGGGTGAGATGGTGAGATGATGACACACTGGGGTTATTCATGTTTGACAGGATGACAACACACCAGTCCAAAAAGAGGAGGGGAGGGGGGGGGGGGGAACAGTTCAAGTGACCCATGTCCTGAGGTGGCCACATGGTTGTGGCACTGCATGTGGGTTTGGGATGGGTATGTATGGAAAGAATGAGAAGATGGGAGTGGTTAGAAGGTTTGATGGGGATACATATAAAGGGAAAGGGTGAGAGGGTGAGTGATATGCTGCCTTGAGGATGGTAGGTGGGAGTTCACACTGTACCTTTCACAGGGCCTCAATTTGGGAGTTTACAGCTGCATCCCTAAGTCTTTTTTGGTACAAAGCTAAGTGGTATTTGCTGAGCAGAACAAGGGCAAATGCTTCTGTCATGCCTATGGATTGGTGCCATTGTTCTCGAATGCATGCTTGATAAAGCAATAGCGCTCGTTTGGTGTATTCACAATCTCCGTGCCTGAATTCGTGACCTTTGATGGCAAGCCAGAAGTTCTGAATCATGTTGATCCATTCTTCAGGCCAGTCTTGTTGTGCCATGGCCTTAAGCATCCAGTGATTGCTCTCGCTGAACTCCTCCCAGGTGAGGTCCTCATCTGGGACTTTGCATTCTCTGGCTTTCACGGCTGTCGTGGATTGGAAGACCGGACCGCTTTCCGTGCACACGAGAGTTAAGACATCATCGTCTAAGTTTGGTGTCTCTTCTTCCACCTCGTGGATCCCTTTGTTTGTAAAGTAATACAGGGGGACGTATTCGCCTTTGCGCAGTTTGTTCATTGCGTGTTGCGGCGGTAGGAAGAGGGCGCGCGGGGGAAGTGGCCTGTCTGGTATAGGTAAGAACTTGTTTTTGTACCTCTTTCGTTCCTCCTGCTTCGCAAGCTCGATCTCTTGCTCGCGCGCGAGTCTAGCTTGCGTGGCCTCTTGTTCCGAGCGATCTCTCTCGTCTCTTTCTGCGCGAGTTCTGTTCTCTCGCTCTCGGTCCCACGCCATGCAGTCCTTCTTGTGTTTGACTTGCCATATGTGAAGGAGTAGGGCTGCGGCTTCCTCTTCGGCCCTGCCCTTGACTGTGAGAATCAGCCGCTCGTCTTCGAGTTCGGGCAGCATGAAATCTGGTGCGACTTCCAAGTGTGGGTTGTTCATCTTGTGAAATTGTTGGTGGAAGTTGCAAGAGCGACAAAAGAGAACGACAAAAGAGAATGCTGATGCGTGTGCTGCCCGAGGGCGGGGGGTGGCCAAGAGGAAAACGGCGTGGGCCACTTCGCTTCGCTCTCGCGCAGACTAACTCCTTCGCCACCTCGTGACTCGGCTTACGTAGGATACCAGCTCCTTCGCGATGACGACGGGCTTGTAGGTTTTGGCTGTCGAGAGCTTACAGGTATTCGGTGGTTATAGTACGCAACACGAGAGAGGGAAGAGACGAACATCCTCTCTGCCTCGATAACTTTGGTGATGAAGGCTAGCCGTTCATGTTAAGGAAGTTGTGCGGCGGAAGGTCTCATTGCTGGCTAGTAAGGTGAGTCAGGGCATGATAAGAGGTGAGTCGACTTACGTTGAGATTCAGCATAGCTTTGATTACATTCGACAGCGTGTCTAGATGAACACACCTTATACATATGCGCAACTTAGCATGGGTTTTTGCCCTATGAAATGAGGGCTTGAGGGCACAGAATTCGTATATGGAACATCCGAGGGATCAAAAGTCCGACTTTGAGTCGTAAGCTGTATCGGGAACATGTAGTATGGTGTCTGATACAGTTAGCGTTGAATGGCGAACAGAAGATCACAACACATACACTGACATAATTGTTGGCAAAGCTTGCTTGTGAGAGTGCTTTTGACAAACCAAAGTCGCCGAGTTTGACGGTGTTCTCGTCGAAAAACACTGAAGACGCACACCGATTAGCCGGCTGACAGACCATGAACGAGATCACAAAATCTGT
>JBBPUB010000369.1:0-16190 GCA_038094415.1 Xerocomus alliaceus
CTGCCCGTTGATTTTGTTTTTCTGAACAGAAAATTCTCAAGAACTTCTGAACTTTTTTATTAACAATCTCAGATTGTCTGTCTGTTTGTGGATGAAAGGCTGTGCTTAATTTAGTTTCAATTGAGAGTGCTTTATTGATTTCAGTCATTACTTGCACAGTGAACTGTGGACCTTGATCTGAAATAATAGAAGATGGAAGACCATGATGCTTCCATACATGGTTGAGAAACAGCCTAGCTGTATCTAATGCACTGCATTGTTTGGTGCAAGAAATAAGTTCTACTTCTTTTGAAAATAGATCAATGACTATGAGAATTGCGTCATAAGATCACAATTTTGGAAGATCAGTAATGAAATCAGCAGAGATGTGACTCCAAGGAACTTCTGGAATTGGTAGTGGATTTAAAAGACTGCTTGGGGCTTTATTAGTTCCTTTGAATTGTTGGCATCTCTCACAATGGATTACATATTCTTTTATGAAGGTGGATATTCCCAGCCACCAGTAGAATCAGGAGATTAACTCCATTGTCTTCCCATATCCTGGATGTCTAGCAATTGGTGAATTGTGGTATAGTCTGAGAATATCCATTTTGATCAAAGCAGAATCAAATACATATATGTGGCCTTGTGAATCATGCAACAGGCCATCTTCTTCTTCAAGTAAAAAGTGTTTTCTGCCCAGATGAATGGTATCCTTTTCTGTGAGCTTACAAAGCTCATTGAATATTGATTTATTAAGTCATTCACCTTCATTGGAGATGAGAATGGGAGTATCTTGCTCCATTAATCCAATCTACTCTAGTGGAATGACCAGCACTCCCTTGTTATCATCTTCTATTTCCACAGCATGATCCTCTCTTCTTGATAATGCATCAGCTTTTTCTATTGTAGCTCCAGGCTTATGAATCCATTTTAAGTAAAATCTAGATAGATATTGTGCCCATCTTGCTTGTCAGCAATTCAGATCTTGTTGGGTTTGGTACCATTGAAGATTCTGATGATTATTCCAGACTTTCATAGGAAATCTAGCTCCTTCAAGATAATGTCTTCATTCCTTCAATGCCCTGATTACCGAAAGCATTTTCTTATCTGAAATGGGGTAATTTTGTTTGGCAGGTTGCATGCTATGCAAAGCATATGCAACAGGATGCCACTTATTTTCCTTTTTTATCAAGAGCATGGCTCCCATGGCATAATCTGAAGCATTGGCTTCTAAATGAAATTCACAATCTATATCTGGATACACCAAGACTGGGGCTGTGATAAAGGTGGTTTTAAGCATTTCAAATGCTTTCTGTTGTTCATCTCCCCATTGAAAGGGTATTTCCTTTTTCAAGAGGTTGTTAAGTGGTCTAGCCATTTGAGAAAAATTGAAAATGAATTGGCAATAAAAATTGGCTAATCCTAGAAAACTTCTTACTCCTTTGAGATTTGAGGGAACAGGCCATTGCATAACAGCCTTTACCTTCTTTGGATCCATAGAAATGCCATTCTTTCCCATGATCATGCCAAGAAAATCTACTTCTGGGACATAAAAGTGACATTTGGGGGCTTTTACAAATAGGTCATTCTCTTTTAATCTCTTCAGGACTTCAATCACAATGCAATCATGCTCTGCTTGATCTGAAGTTTTAGTAAAGATTAGTAAGTCGTTGATATAGACCACGACTATGTCATCCAAGTCTGTGAAGATTTCATTCATCATTGCTTGGAAGGTAGCAGGGGAATTGCATAATCCAAAATACATTACAAGAGGTTTATATGCTCCTCAGAAGCATATGAAGGCAGCTTTCCATTCATCTCCTTCTTTGATGCATACATTGTTGTATTCCCATCTCAGGTCCATTTTGGTGAACAACTTAGTATCTTTGAGTTTATTGACTAGTTGCAAAATGAGAGGTAATGAATAGTTATTCTTAATGGTTTCTTCATTTAGGTATCGACAATCCTATACCATACACTTTCCTCCATCCTTTTTTGGAATGAAGAAAATAGGTGATGTTTGTGGTGATTTAGAAGGTCAAATATATTCTTTTTGTAATTGTTCATCCAGGAATGCAGTAACTTCTTCTTGTTCATCAACTGATAAGGGTATAATTCTTCCCTTCTTTGGTTTGAAATCATCTTGCAAATCTATCACATGATCCCAGGGTTTTCATAATGGCATCCTTTCTGATTCCTTCTTGAAAAATACCGTGAGATAATCATAATATTCTTTAGGGACTAATTGTTCTGAGGGTATTTCTTTTGGTTGTACTCTTTCTAGAACATCCTGTTTCTCTTGTCGATGAATCCAATGATACACCTGGTATGATTGGTCATGCTGTTCTTTTTGTAGCATTTGTAAAAACTTGCTTGGGGTGGAATCATCTTGTTGGAGATTTCAACAGTGCTGGGAACATCTTGTCAATCTAACCTTTCCAGTAGTCCAATCTATTTCTGGGTTGTGGCGCTGTAACCACTCATATCACAGAATAAACTCAAACTTTTCTAGATTGGTGACCTCTGCTGTCAATTTCTCACAATGACCTTCATATTCCATAACAAGCTGACAATTATGTGTAATTTTTCCAGTAGCATTTAAGGTTCCATCGGCATTATATACCAGAATAGGATGTCTTAATGGGGTTAAAGGTAAATGAAGACGCTGTGCAAATGTTTGATTGATGAAGATCGCATTTGCTCCAGAATCTAGGAGGGTGGTTGTTTTTGTAAAAGGGATAGTGATCTTTAGGGTTATTTAGATAGAAAATACTATATCCTTCTTGGGATTTAGAGTTTGTAGAAAATGGAACTTGTCTTCCTTTTCTTCAGGTAGTAATTCTGCTAAATCAGACTTAGTCAGATTTAGATACATTGTTCTTACATCTCATTATTTTTGAGCAATCATAGGGATTTCTTTTATTATGCTCCTTACTTCAACTATCTCTGAGAAAATCTCCCTGCTATTGGTTATAAGTGAATCAAGCACCGGTGTTTCATCCTGGCCAAGCTCATTATCTAAATGAGGCCCACTTGACAGCAAAGATAAAGTTTCTTCTATTTTCAGAATAGCGTAACGATTTGGGCTCTCCATATTTCCAAATCTAAGGGGTGGCCCTAATCTTTTCCCTTCTTGAAAGAGATGGTTTCATAATCCTTGAACCATGCTCGTGCTTCATCAAATGATAGACCTGCAACTGATCGATTCCAATCCCTTCCCTTTCCCTTATTTTTTTCAGGTTCAGGGGGTGGATCATTACTCATTTCTCTGATATTTCATGATGGTCATCCAGTGGTACACCATTTGGCATGTCCTCCTCCAAGGAATTTACATTTTTCACACAGTTTCTTAGGTTTCATACATTTTGATGCAACATGTGGTCCTTGGCAATTAAAGCATTTAAGGGGTCTTCTATTCCCTTTTTGGACTGCATCTACATCCATGGCATTAGGATCTCTTGTGGGGCAACTGATCCAATCTGCAGTGACTCTTTGAATAAAGCTGAGGAGTTCTTGGTGTTCTCTGTACTCCTTGACCTTAGTCATGAATGTGGTGCAATCTTTATAGTGTCCATTTCTCAAGAAGAGGTACTTGACCATATCTTGATTCATGTTCCTTTCTAGGATCTGCAATATTCAATCTCCATCATAGTCGGCTTATGATAAGAAATTTTCCAATTTTACAAGATATTGAACCACAGTCATTTTATTGGTCTGTTTCAGATTTTCAATCTGTCTTTGGGCCCATTCTCTCTCATTGGTTAGCCAGAAATGGAGTTCCATGTGTTTCTTGAACTCAGGCCAATCTGTTTCTTCTTCCTTTAAGATCTTGTTGAGATGTGCTTGTGTGAACGCTCCTGCATCTTCTTTTGTCATTCACGATAATATCGCCTTTACTCCCACTTCTCCCTGTAAGGCTCCAATATTTTCTTGGTGCCATACTTGGGCCTTTGTCCACCATTCTTCAAACTTTCTTCCTCTTGTTCCATCATATTCTCCTGGATCAGCTATGATCTTTGTGATGCAAGTATTAGCATGGGAAGACAGGTCCACTTTGATCTGTTCTTCCATTTCTTCCATGTCTTCTTGGAGTTTTTTATTTTCTCATAAGATTTGTTCTATAGCTTGGCTTTGGACATTAAGGAAATCTTTTAGATGAATTCCTAATTGGGATAGATCGTTTTTGGACAATCTGGCTAAGGCATCCAGCGCATTGGAAAGATGTTCAGGTAGTGACATATTTAAACAAATGCAGCTATGGTGGCATTGTCATCTTCTTCAGATCAGACCAGAGGTGGCACGTGCCAATTGTCATTATATCAACCTCCACAGTATCTCCAATTATCTCCGGATGCTTTTGTTGGGCTTACTATTCCAAAGCTTACTCCAAATGGGTTTTCTTCTATTTTGTAGACGTGTACTACTACAAATATTGGGGTGTTTCATTCAACAACTAGCTTGATGATCCAACAGATTATGAGGGTAGTGATTAGGAAGATTCCTACAATGGTGGCAAGGATAAGTTCAAACTTTGAAAGCATTTAATAGTGCTGGCAGTTGTGAGGTCATTGCTGTAAGCCTTCACCAAAGATCCAACCATCAGAGGTTGCATTGGTTGTGGGTACAACTCCTATGAATGCAGAGTAAGGCATGTGAAAGGTTCAGGACTGATTTCCTACAAAGAGGATTGGGACTTGTGAGTCTGTGGCATACTTGGCAATCCACCTAAGAAAGTAGATTGTGATGATGTAAAATGTCAAATTGAAAAGGAGGAGAATGACAATTAATTGCATTCAATATTTGTAAGAGCAAAGCAGGATATTTCATAATTCTATCCTACTTCCTCTTTTTATTTCCCTCTTTATCTCCTGCTGGTATTGCCTTCTTTGCCTTTTCTTAGGTGGTGGCGATACTGCAGGTGCTTCTTTGAACTCGTATTCTGACCACCCTTCTGATAGGTGGCACTTGGGAATATTAAAGGTTTGACTATAGAAATTAACCTGAACCGTCGAAGCTATACCATAAAATGCCCTCTCTTCTTCTAAGGGCAGCCTTTGCAGTGGTAACCAATCTGCATCATTAATAATGCTTGAATCCGGACTGCAGTTGTTGGGGCCGGGGGTAGGCAGAAGGAGGAGGTCTGGAAAGTCTTCTTCTCTCTCTGACTTTGTAGGGGTGAATATGATAAGGGGAACAACTATGTCCTCTTCCTTCAAGTTGGTGGCTGGTGATATACTCTCTTCGCAGCCAATCTCTGATCTCAGATCTCTGTTGATCATATCTCTCACGATCAAGTCCTGATGGGGGAAGCCTGGTAAAAAACCTTCTAACTCTCTCAAGAAGGTAATGGCTGGCAAGATGGATCTGTTCCCACTGTCCAGGACCTGTGTGGCCTGTTCTTGCCCTTTTCTTGGCTCTGCCCATTGGTGACCAACAATGAAGGGGCAAAGGGAGTGGTGGAACTGAATGGGCACTAGTACTCATTAGTACTGGTGTGTCTGTAGTAAAGGGGGTCACTAGAAGAGATAAGAGTCTAGTCTAATGAAACAGCTGAACCCTCAAGGGAACTTGAACTGGCTTTACTACTAACTATCAGCTAAAAAGAAATGGAGAAGGTACTAACTCACTATGGTTAGTAGAGAGTAAACTTGAGGATTTTGAGGCTTAGTAGTCGAGTTCAGGTGAAGACCAAGAGACTAGACTGGGGATCTACCCAGCATTGTCCTTGGGGTTTATATACTACTATACTATTTGTACATGTTTGTCTAACCCTAATACCTGATTAGGTAGAATGCTATGCCTACTCAGTAGGGATGTGACTAAGGTAAGAGTTCATGTTGTAGCTATTCAATAGTGATAAAGTCATACCACAGCCTCTAGGGCTGAGGGGAATGGAAATGAATAACATGTTTGATACTATGGGTGGCAGATCAAATGGAAGAGAAGCTGCAGCAGCAGTAATGAACTGAACTATGCCATAGCCCTGCACAGCATGGAAATGAAAAGAATCACTTGGTGATTAAAAGGGCATTGTCTACACATGTTAGAAGTCTAGAAGAACATGGTAATGGCTGTGGCAAAGAATAGCCAA
This sequence comes from Xerocomus alliaceus, assembly GCA_038094415.1. Classification (NCBI taxonomy): domain Eukaryota; kingdom Fungi; phylum Basidiomycota; class Agaricomycetes; order Boletales; family Boletaceae; genus Xerocomus; species Xerocomus alliaceus. The sequence continues at coordinate 6,074 of JBBPUB010000369.1, forward strand.
ATGGAGATAGATCTGATTGGGAAGAAGAGCAGAAGATAAGCACAATCAGATTAGTCATGAAACAATAAGATAAGATCAAGCAAAAAGTATATGCTAAGTCCGTTGCAATGAAAAGTCTACCAAAGACTGTATACAAGACAGCAAGGATTGTCACAGTCTAAGCCTAGGGAGAAGGCATCTATAAGCATGGTATGGTTGGTGATTTCAGCTTGGGTAGCAAGATTCTGGAACTTGGTGATATACTTTTGGAAACCATTGTCTATCTCTCCACTGAGCTTGCAGAAAGACTTCTGGACTAGTTTGGACAGTGTAAGGCGAGCAGTGGCTTTGGTATTAAAGGGGAAGAAGATGCCTTCAAAGTTCTTCATGAACTTATCAAAGGTCTTTTCTATGGTGGCTGTGGCAGGGTCAGCAAGTTTATCATACCACATCTCAGAGAAGGGGACAGCTTGGCCCTTGCTGAGCTTGTTTAGCATGGTCATGATCTTGATTTCATTGTTGGCATAGAGGGTGGAGTTAATGAAAAAGTAGGCCTTCATGGCCTTGATCCAATGAATGGCATCATCTTGTTCACCAGAGAAGTCGGCAAAGAGGGCTGCCTTAAGCTTAGTGATATGGGCAGACATGGGAGTGACTGGGAATGGGGTATAGATGGAAAACAGTGGGGTTAATGGTTATGATGGTGCTAGGGGGACTCTGGAGCTGGGGTACAAAGGAGTTTCTATGGGGGTGGTGGAGGAAAGTCTAGGGAATCACCTGGATTCTATGGCAGGAGATGCTGGAAGTGTGGGCTCTAAATCAGAATCAGAGCAAGCACTGATAGATCTAGAGATATAACAAGAGGGTCAATGAGCTATGGTGATTCAGTGGGGTGCATTCAACTCTTAGATAAGAGGGACATAGGGATATTTTTGGTCTTTTGTTATGTGAGTAGTCTGAGCCTACTACTGGGAACAAAGGGTACTTGGGAGTTCTGGGTTCTTGGAAGTACTTGGAGGTGTAATTGGAATGAGGAACTCAGTGCAGGAATGGCAGTGGACTCAAGACTATGACAATCCTTGCCGTCTCATATACAGTCTCTGATAGACTTTTCATCACAACAGACTTAGCATATACTTTTTGCTTGATCTTATCTTATCATTTCATGACTAATCTGATCGTGCTTATCTTCTGCTCTTCTTCTCAATCAGATCTATCTCTATTTGGCTATTCTTTGCCACAGTCATTACTATGTCCTTCTAGACTTCTAACATGTGTAGACAACACTCTTTTAATCACCGAGTGATTCTTTTCATTTCCATGCTGTGTAAGGCTATGGCACAGTCCAGTTCATTACCACTGCTGCAGCTTCTCTTTCATCTGATCTGCCACCCACAGTATCAAATGTATTATTCATTTCCATTCCCCTCAGCCCTAGAGGCTGTGGTATGCCTTTATCGCTATTGAATAGCTACAACATGAACTCTTACCTTAGTCGCATCTCTACTGTGTAGGCATAGCATTCTACCTAATCAGATATTAGGGTTAGACAAACATGTACAAATAGTATAGTAGTATATAAACTCCAAGGACAACGCTAGGTAGATCCCTAGTCTAGTCTCTTGGTCTTCACCTGAACTCGACTACTAAGCCTCAACACCTCAAGTCTACTCTCTACTAACCATAGCGAGTTAGTACCTTCTCCATTTCTTTTAGCTGATAGTTAGTAGTAAAGCCAGTTCAAGTTCCCTTGCAGGTTCAGCCATTTCAAAGACTATGTTGGATTGCATAGACCAAGAATAAAGACTACAATACAGGGTGTGATGAGTATATATACAAAGAAAGAATCATATGGAATGTGAAGGAAGGGGAATAACTAAGCTGTTACTAGAGAAATGGCTGTGGAGTAGTAAGCATCCTAAAACAATGGTAAAAAATATAATGATCATAATGGAAGGAAAGCTATGGAATGTGAAGTCACCACCAGAATGAAATAATGCTCTACATACTGGAAGAAGAATGGTGGAACATACTAGGGGATGAGGAAACTGTAAAGAAAGACATAGTGGTGAATGTAGAGAATCGTAACACCTATCATATTCCATATATACTTTCTTCCATCTGATTCAATCCTATTAAGCTTGGTTTCATCTGATCAAATGACTCTAGTTCAGTCCTCTATAGTCCAGTTTTGGTACTTGAGAGCAAAGACTAGCCTCTGTTTTCTATGTTTGACAGATAAGAATGGTTTCTTCTTCTTCACCACAGTCTTCAAAGAAGCAGACTTGAGAAAATTCTGAACAGTTTGGAATGAGATAGAAGAGGAGAGGGCAGAATTGATGAGCTGGGTGGCTTGAACAGCATTTTCAGCCTTTCCAGTGGTAATACTAGAGATAATCCTTCTCTTGTTAATAGGGGAAAGCTTAGAAGGATGTCCTAGCTTGATGTTTTCCTTCTCTGAAAGGTATTCTTTGATGACTCTAGCCATAGTAGACTTTCCCAGACCAGTTTGAGAGGAGATATGATAAATAGAGAGATCAGATTTAGATAGAAAGAGAATATTGGCTTTAAGAGAAGTAGAAATAGCTTTTATGATGATATTGATTATTTGAGTGGGTTGTGTATTATTTATACATCTCAGAATTATGTCATTTACATCACCAATCAGGGTCAAGGTATAGCATCCATCAGAAGCTGTCATATTCTTATGTTATTTACTAAATAATGAATTACAACATAATGCTCAAATAAGTGTTCCAATGATATGTCATTTTAAAATGGGCATAGCTCAATGGCATGACAACCAAATTATATGATCCAAGTTGGATTAGGAAGCCTAGAGTAAGTACTACCTTCACTTATGCAGGTGTTTGGCCTTGTTTGGTCTCTATCACTGGCAATTTACCAATCTCTTTAAAATGTACCAACATTGGGACACTTTTTTGAGCCACTGTATATAAACTGTAGTTACTTCATTATACTTCCCTCAGTTTGAATATCAATTTGGATAACTTTGATTATCTTTCTTTCTACTCCTACATCCCTTCTCTGAAAAGTTAAACCCATACAAGGTATGATATATAAGTTCTGTGCTAAGACTCACCCCTCCATTCCATTGCTCCACTCCAACTCTTCACTCTCTCAGACTTCCTTCTAGAGGACCAGAGTGACTGATCTTAACAGTATATTCAAACTCCCAATTGTATAGGTTTTCTATCACCTTCAAGTATAAGCAGTTAACAGTATTATCTATTTTAACACAAAACCATTCAGTCTACATTTGGTAGTTATCACTCCATTTCAGGCAATCTCTTTAGCATCTCTGCTTACTCTCAGTCCTCTACCTCTGTGTGCCTTATACACCATAAAAACTCTATTTCTATAACTTCTAGATCATCTGTGGATACTCTGCCATTTAGAGATAAATGCACTCAGTCTTCTCCATCACACTCCACTCATTCCAGCACTCATTTCACTTCTAGGAACAGCACTCCACTTGCCTTTGAACCTTTTTGTCATATACCACTTCAACTCTAGTCCTCTGATACTCTCCAGTATGATCTTTGATATGATCTCCAGTATAATCTCCTAGATATTCCTTATCTTGTCTCTTATATTCTTGATTTGTATGATCTTCTTCTAGTTAGTCTCATTCTTAGTTCCTCTGAGCAGATGTCTTGCTTAGTATGACAACCTAATATCTATCTCTAATCTGTTCCAAACCTGTCTTGAACATCTGTCTTTGACTTGTCTCTAACCTGTCTTGGGCATGTCCCTAACCTGTCTCTGACTTTGATATATCATTACTCATCTGTTTCATCTTAACAACCTATCACATTCTATTACTAATCCACCCAGACTCCATAATATAAGTATAGTACTCCAACTTGTACATACTTCAGTTTAAATATTAAATTAGTCTTCTTCTCATGCTTTCAACCTTGAGCTCTATGCTCATCTGACCTCTGACCCTGAGGATAATGAGTGCAAGGGCATAACACATAAGTTCTGCACCAAATGTCCTTGCTTCCTTCATTCTACTCATCCCTTCCTTGCCCTTCTGTTGTAACTTTGTTCCAGACAACATCAGACTCATCCAGAGGACCCAGACTTGACACTTTTATACAATTGGCTAATGCCATCAATGCCATGAACTCTAAACTCCTATTCAACTCTGCTTTGATCACTTCTAAAATTCATTTGCTAGATCATTTTCATGATCTTCATTCATCAAAACTCTGTTCCTTCATTGCACATTGTAAACTTAACTTCTAAGCTTGCTCATGCTTATTTCACACTAATCAAGCCAAGGTCACATTTGTATAGTTATACCTCTTTAGCACCACATTAGAGTATTTTAAACCAAATCTTCTTAGAGTTAACACTCCATAGAATTGTCTATTATAGATGGATGATTGGCACTCATTCCTTCATGAACTTCAGTTGCATTTCAGCCCTCACAATATGGTCATTAATGCTAAGGCAGCTCTTACATTACTTTATATGTCTAACTCCAAAGGATCTTCTATTACATTGTTGAGTGGAATTGCTTTGCTTTTCAGGTCCAAGATGTTAACAGCCAGAATGCACTTAGCTGAAGTTCACTATCAGAAACTAGTATATTAAGGTAAAACTAAGTACACATTACCTAAAGTTCACTATTAGAAACTAGAAAGTGCAAATAGTGAACTTTGAGGCTTGTACAGAGTATGGTAACAACATATACAAACACAAATAATCAACCATAATCAGGTTTAGTACTACTTATACTTTAAAAGATAAAAAATGCAAAATCAATAACTATAACATAAAGTGTTTAGTAAATATGCAATCAATAATTCTAACACTCCCCCCTGATTGTGTATTTCTCCCAATTAACTAACATTATCAAGTTCCAGTATCTTACAGAAATGCTCCACCTTAACACAAGGCAATGCCTTTATTAACAGATCAGCAGACATCTCTACTGTTGGAACAAAAAAAGAAGATATGATGTCTTTATTCACAATATCCCTAAGCCAATACTAGTGCAAATTCAAGTGCTTCATTCTCCTATAATGCTCTGGATGTTTTGCAATCTGGATTGCAGACTGATTGTCCATATATAGGGTTAATGCTCTATTAACTCTAAAACCAAGCTTCTACATTAGTTTGTGCATCCAGACTATTTCCTTGCCTGCCTCACATGCAGCAACATACTGTTAGAGTTATTAATTGTGCATTTACTAGATACATAGTATTAGAGTTATTAATTATGCATTTTCTATCATTTAAGGTATAAGCAGTGCTCAACCTAAAGTGACTTTCAAAACTATTCCAATAACTAACCCTGATGCAGGATGTAAAGCACCCTGCAATCACATGTGGGAATATTGCTTAGCTTTGGTGGGACCAAATAAAGTACAAACTCTTGGCTATAAACTGACCCTTAGATCATGTGATTTGATCCATGGGTTGTTGAGATATGATCATTTTAAAACAACAATACCATTGAAACAGTTTTGGGACTTTGGTAAATGTCAAGGTATTTGATATGTATCAGTACTTGGTATACCCTCCTCTGGCCTTGAGCACTGCCTGAATCCTTCTAGGCATGCTCTCAATCAACTTCTAACACTTCTCTACTGGTATCTCCTTCCATACCACTTAAATTCTTTCCCATAACTAAAGAATTCCATTAGAAGGTTTTTCATACTTTGCCAGCCTTCTTTTGAGGTAATTTTAGAGATGCTCAATGGGGTTTAAGTTAGGAGAGTGTGTAGGCCATACCATAGTCTCAAAATTCTGCTCTTTTAGCCACATCTTTACCTTTTTGCAAGTATGCTTGGAGTCATTGTTCTGCTGAAAGATGATCTTAGAAGGATTGAGATTATAATACTAAAGAGTATTCAGCAATTCATCCTTCAAAATTTAAAGGTAAAGATTTTCATCCATTCTACCATCAATCTTAGCAGCATGATGAACTCCATCCCAAGTCATATACCCCTATACCATCATAGAACCTTCTTCAAACTTAACTATTCCTTGTATCAGCCTATCACTAAGGCCTTTATCTGGCTTTTTCCACACCCATTTGCATCCATCTGACCCCAATCTGTTAATTTGGTCTCATCTGACCATATTACTCTTTTTCAATCCTCTACAGTTCAATGTTGATAAGCAGTAGCAAAGTCCAAACAGACCTTGTGATGCTTCTTAAAGAGAAAAGGACATTTGACCTTAACCATAGCTTTTATTTTAGATTTTTTCAAGTGACAACAAATGGTATTAGGATGAAAAGGCTTGTTAATGATGGTGGAGAGGGCTTTGGTCATCTGAACAGCATTCTCTGCCTTATAAGTAGTGATAAGATAAATAGCATGGCAAATATTAATAGGAGAAAGCTTGGAAGAATGACCTCCAATAGACTTTTGAAGGTTAAAACACTTCTTAGAGTAAAGTCTAGATATGGTAGCAATGCCCACACTAGTGCTGGATGCAATAGAGCAAACAAAATGACCAGCATCCAGCTGGGCAAGGATGGTTCTCTTTTGAGGAGCAGAGAGAGATTGTATGATAATAGAAGTGGGAAGTTAAGAAGTGTGGGAATAATTTTCAACTCAGACATGACTAAGATATATATATCTTTGTTTGTAGGACCAAACAATGGCAAATAACATTAATATAGCAAGTATTTTATATTGAATATTGAAAGTTCCAAAACTATTTCAATGGTATTATGGTCTTAAAATGGTTATATCTTAGCAACCTCTAGATCAAATCATATTATTCAAGGGTCAGTTTGTAGCCAAGAGTTTGTACTTTATTTGGTTCCATCAAAGCTAAGTAAAATTCCCACATGTGATTGCAGGGCACTTTGCACTCTGCATCAGGATCAGTTATTGGAATGGTTTTGGAAGTCACTGTAATTATGGTTAATGATGTGTCTTTGTATATGTTGTTACCATGCTTTGTACAAGTCTTAGAGTTCACTGTTTGCACTTTCCAGTTTTTAACAGTGAACTTCAGGTAAAGTATATCTTAATATACTAGTTTTTAATAGTAAACTCTAGCTATGTGGATTTCAGCTGTTAATAGATTATGAGCCTTGTGCTGTAACTCTCCATTGTTTGTTCTTGTCTCTTGCTTGTTTGCCACTGGAAATTTTTCATTTCTTGGATCTACTATTAAGACTCTGTGCTTCCTTCCTTACTTTACCTACCCTACTCTATTATATTCTTTGAAAACCACCACCACCACATTTTGCCTCTTAATGGCTTCAACTACATTACTTGAAGTGAAGAAGTAAAGGCTTTTCTATGCTTCAAGAAACTCTGGTGCCTTATAAATAGTAAGGAACTTCAATCTACCACTCTAGGACCTAACCAGACTATCTGGAACATCAAACAGGGCAAAGCTGCTAGGGAACTAATGCTTAATGTTGCTCCAGACCAATGAATCCACATCAGAGCAGACCAGAATGATCCTACTAAGGTCTGGGCAGCACTCAAAAGAGTCTTTATACAACAGAAGGCCAGCCACTACTTTGTGACATATGATAAGTTCTTTAGTATTTAAAAGTGCCCTGAAAAGTCTCTTCTAGCCCTAGCTGCCAGGGTTGAGGAGTTCATGGCCTGAATCCAGGATTTGCATAGCAACAATTTCTATATGAAGGAACAATGAATTGGCCTGGATGGCTATGATTTATGCTCTTGGTTTAAAGTTCTTCTTCTTTATATCCTTCCTTGCCCTTTTTTATTAACAGTCAGAATTTATACAGCTGAAGTTTATTGTTAGAAATTGAAAAGTGCAGATAGTGAACTTCAAGGCTTGTACAGAGCATAGTAACAACATATACAAACATAAATAATCAACCATAATCAGGTTTAGCATTAATTATACTTTAAAAGGTAAAAAATGCATAATCAATAACTATAACACTAAGTATCTAGTAAATGTGCAATCAACAACTCTAACACATATCTAAGTGTTAACAGCTAGAATCCACTCAGCTGGAGTTCACTGCCAGAAACTAATATATTTTAATACACTTTATCTGGAGTTCACTGTTAGAAACTGAAAAGTGCAAACAGTAAACTCCAAGGCTTGTACAAGCATGGTAACAATATATATAAACATAAATAATCAACCATAATCAGATTGAGCACTAGTTATACCCAAAAAGGTAGAAAATGTGTAATTAATAACTCTAACACTAGTTGTAAATGCATTCCCAACTTGCCCTACTTCTTCTGTGAGAAGCCAGCTCATTGCCAGTGCATATGCTATGCATTGTAGCACATAAAAAAGCACTATAAGTCTTAAAAGCCAAAGTACAAGAAAGGGAATCAGTCCCAAACAGCAAAACCAGTCTTAAAGACTACAGAGGTGGTTGAGAAGGCCAGAAATGTAAGTCTTCATTTCACTGATCCATCTAACCCATTTTCACTGCTCTAACTCAATGCTAACTATAACTGGAATACAGACTTAGAGGCCACTTCTCATATAACACCACATTGCCATTGGCTATATAATTATGTGCCAAAACATGTCCCAATCAAGCTTGTAGACAATACTGTGGTGTATTTAGCTGGAGTTGGATCTGTAGTATTTCATTCTATCATAGAGGGAAAGAAATGTCAAGTAGTGGAACTTAGCAATGTTATGCATGTTTCTAATCTGAAAAATAATCTATTATTGATCCTATACCTTACTTGACACTTTTCTTTTGTTGTCTATATTAATACAACACATATGACCTTCTCTCAACCTTTTGAACCACCACTTTTTGTTGCAACAATTAATAGCAATAATGCTGCATTTCTAAATGGCAAAATTGAGCCAATCACTAAGTTTGCCAATTCTACAACAACTGGCCCACTTGATCTGTCCCTTTAACATTGCAGATTTGTGCACCACAATATAATTAATGTGAAATCATACCATGAGCACAATTTGATAACTAATATGAAGCTTGATAGCAAAGCTCTACCATATCCCATTTATAAACCATGCCTTGCTATTAAAATGCATGCCAATCCATTCCCTAGCTTATAATCTCATATCTCTAGACCATTGGAATTTGTACACTTTAATGTACATGAGGTTCCTGAAACGGCAGAACCTATAGGGAACTTAAACCGGCTCTACTACAACTATTAGCTAAAAGAAAAGAGGAACTACTAACTCGTTCTGTTGAGAAAAGAGTTTGACAGTGGCAAAGTGGCTTAGTAGTTGAGTTCTGGAGAAAACCAAGAGACTAGACTGGGGATCTACCCAGCGTCGTCCTTGGGGTTTATATACTACTATACTATTTGTACATGTTTGTCTAACCCTAATATCTGATTAGGTAGAATGCTATGCCTACGCAGTAGGGCTACATTTAAGGTAAGAGTCCATGTTGTAGCTATCCAATAGCAATAAAGGCGTACCACAGCCTCTAGGGCTGAGGGGAGTGGAAATGAATAACATGTTTGATACTGCGGGTGGCAGATCAAATGGAAGAGAAGCCGCAGCAGTGGTAATGAACTGGGCTGTGCCATAGCCATGCACAGCATGGAAATGAAAAGAATCACTCGGTGATTAAAAGGGCGTGGGCTAAACGCGTTAGAAGTCTAGAAGGAGCACGGTAATGACTGTGTCAAAGAATAGCCAAATGGAGATAGATCTGATTGGGAAGAAGAGCAGAAGATAAGCATGATCAGATTAGTCATGAAACGATAAGATAAGATCAAGCAAAAAGTATACGCTAAGTCCATTGCGATGAAGAGTCTACCAGAGACCATATATGAGACAGCAAGGATCGTCACAGTTCCCTACTGCACATTTTCTGGATATTGCTATTGGGTCACTTTTATTGATAATTACTTGAGATATAGCTTTGTCCTGCCTATTTATACCAAATCAGATGTTTTTAATGCTTTTAAGCAATTTAAGACATTTGTAGAGAATCAGACAGAGTGCAAAATCAAGACCCTGTAAAATAACAAGGAAGAGGAATATATGAGCAAGGCCATGCTTGATTTTACCAATAAATGCAAAATAGAGTGCCAGCACTGTCCAAGCTTGCTTATAGCTGAATGGGGTTAAAGAGCATGCAAATCAAGTTCTATTTAAGCATACTACAGCCATGTTAAAGGAATCAGGACTTGCAATGGCA
>JBBPUB010000370.1:0-16156 GCA_038094415.1 Xerocomus alliaceus
TAATCAATAACTATAACACTAAGTATCTAGTAAATATGCAATCAATAACTCTAATAATTTAAGCATTATTTCAGATCTAGACTTTTAGTATTTAGTGCACTCTTCTTTGGCCCTTATCACTGCCTCTGATCTTCTAGGCATACTTTCAATCAATCTTTCACACTTCTCAATCTCAATCTTGCCCCACTCCACCACAATTCTCTCCTAAAACTTCCATACTTTTTTTAATGGTCTTGAATAGCTGTTGAGCTTTTTTTTCAAGTTTGCCAGAGATGCTCAATAGGACTAAGGTCTGAAGACTGAGCTAGCCAATTCAAAAGCTTGATCCTATAGAAGTCAAGTCAATCCTAAGCTCTTTTTGAGGAGTGCTTGGAGTTATTATTCTATTGAAAGATTATGCTCTTCTCAGAAATACCAGAACTCTCCATGCTGGGAAGCAGATTGTTCTCCAAAATGATGACATATTGCTTAGCATTCATCTTATCCTCTACCTCTGCTAGAATCTCCACATCATTCCAACCAATATATTTCCAAACCATTAAGAAATCTCCTTCAAACTTTACTGTCCCTTGAATCTTTTTATCCTGCAAAGACTTATTTGTTACTTTTTACACATACTTTCTTCCATCTAATCCAATCCTATTGATCTTTGTCTCATCTGACCAAATGACTCTAGTCCAGTTCTTCACAGTTCAGTTTTAATACTTGAAAGCAAAAGTAAGCCATTGTTTTCTATGCTTGAGTAACAAGTAAGACTTCTTTTTCTTAACCACAGCCTTGAAAGAAGCAGACTTGAGCATATTATGAGTAGTCTGAAAGAAAATGGAGGAGAGAAGGGCAGAATTGATGAGATGGATAGCCTGAATTGTTAATAGCTGGAATGCACTCAGCTGGAGTTCACTGTTAGAAACTATTATATTGAAATGAAACTAAGTACACATTACCTGGAGTTCACTGTTAGAAACTGGGAATCACAAACAGTGAACTCTGAGGCTTGTACAGAGCATGGTAACAACATCTACAAACATAAACAATTAACCATATTTAGGTTGAGCACTACTTATACTCTAAAAGGTAAAAATGCATAATCAATCACTATAACACTATGTATCCAGTCATTGTGCAATCAATAACTGTAACATGAATAGCATTTTCAGCCTTTCCAGTGGTAATACTAGATATAATTCTTCTTCTATCAGTAGGGGAAAGCTTAGAAGAATGCTCTAGCTTAATGTTTTTTTTATCTGAAAGGAATTCCTTGATGACCCTGGCCACAATAGATTTTTCTAGGCCAGTCTGAGAGGAAATATTATGAATAAAGAGGCCAGATCCAGTGAGGAAGAGAATATTGGCTTTAATAGAGGTAGAAATGGATTTCATGGTGATAATGAAGTAGCTGAATAGCACATCATGTTTATATACTCCATATTTATATAAGTAAGCAGGGTCAAGGCATAGCATCCATTAGAAGCTGTCAAAGTGTTATGTTATTTACCAAATTATAAATAACAGCATAATGCTCAAATAAGTGTATCAATGATATGTGATTTTAAAATGGCTATATCTTGGTTCCATGACAACCAAATGATATGATCTAAGTGGTGTTAGAATGCCAAGAGCAAGTACTATCTTTGACCCTGCAAGTGTTTGATCTTGTTTGTCCCATATCTTTGGCAATTGACCCATTTGTCCACAATGGCCTAATATCGAAATAATTTTTTGAGCCACTGTAATAGTTTCTGACAGTAAACTTCAGCTAAGTGGATTCTAGTCAAAAAATTATAAGCTCTATATTGGCTTAGCCTCTAATGCTATTAAAAAAACATGAAAAGTCTGGTCCTATACCTTCAATATGTGGCTTAGAAGTGTGTGTTGGATTTTAAGCCATATATCTTAGACAGTGACAAGGCTAGGTAGCCTAGTGGTTAAAGTAATCCCAATATAGTTGAGAAGTCCTAGGTTTAAGTCCTGGTCTGGCTAGATTTTCTGTTTGAGTTTTCCTAGTTAACAATATGTTGTTATCATGCTTTATACAAGCCTTAAAGTTCACTGTTTGTAATTTCCAGTTTTTAACAGTGAACTTTAGGTAAAGTGTATTTAACTATATCTTAATATAATAGTTTCTAATAGTGAACTCTAGCTAAGTGAATTCTGGCTGTTAATAGATTATATATGTTGTTACCACACTCCAAACAAGCCACAGAGTTTACTATCTGCAATTTTCAGTTTTTAATAGTAAACCACATTCTAATGTTATGTCTATCATGTCATCAGTTGCTGCTCTCTTTATCTCTGGATATAGATGTATTTTCAACTTGCCCTGCTCCTTTTGTGAGAAGCTAGAGCACTATCAGTACAAATGCTATTTATTATAGCATGCTAAGAAGTACTATAAATTTTGAAAGCCAAAAGACAAGATAGTAGAGCAATTTTAGACAATAAATCCAGTCTTAAATATCTAAAATATTGCTGGAAAGATTAAAAATGCAAGTTTTTATTCTAGTAATCCCTCTAATTCCCTCTCACCACTTTAAGCTTAATGCTAACTATGATTAAAATGCAAACTTAGGAGCCATTTCTTATATAACACTCCATTCCCACTAGCTATGCAATTATATGTCAAAACACAATCTAATCAAGCTAGTAGACAATATTGTGATTCATTCAGCTAAAGTTGGCTCTGTGGTATTTTATCCAGTTATAAAAGAAAACAAATGTAGACCAGTAGAGTTTAGCAATGTTCTATATATGCTGCAGCTATGGAATAATCATCTTTCAATGCTATATCTTACTTGAAACTTATTATTACTTGTTTATATCAATGTAACCCATATAACATTCTCTTGATCTTCTAAACCACTACTTTTTGTTGTAACAATTAATAGCAATAATGCTACAATGACTCCAAAAAGTATTTCAATAACTAACTAAAATGTAGTGCATGAAGTGCACTGCAATCACTTGTGGGAATTTTGCTTAGATTATATAAGAACAAATAAAGTACATACTTTTAGCTACAAAATTGATCCCTAAGTCATATAATTTGTATTAGAAGATAGTAAGATATCACCATTTCAAAATGAAAATACCATTGGAACACTTTTTGAACTTTTGATATAAGATATGAAACTATAGTGATACAAGGGGTCATTTGCTATTATTTGGTGCCACAAACAAAAATACACATATTAATAATGTATCTGAGTTGAAATACATTTCCACATCTTTTTATTCTTTATCACCATCATCATGCAATTCCTTACTACTACTTAAAAGAATACTATCCTTTTTTAGCTTGATGCTGGTCATTTTCTTCACTCTATTGCCTCTACCACTGGTGTTGGCATTGCTACCATATCTAGGCTTTTTTCAAGAAACATTCTAACCTTCAAAAGTCTATTGGAGGTTACCTAGTTAAACTATCTTCTGTTAATATTCATCATGCAGTTTATCTTATCTCTACTCATAAGGTAGAGAATGCTATTCAGGTGATCAAAACTCTCTCCAATATTATCAACCAGCCTCTTCACCCTAATATCATTTACCACCACTTGAAAAAATCTAGCATGAAGGCTGTTATCAAGTTTAAACACTCTCTACTATATATCAAATATTATAAATCTCACTTAGACTTTGCTATTGCTCATAAAGATTGAACTATGGAGAATTGAAAAAGGGTTGTATGATTTGATGAGACCAAAATCAATTGTTTAGGCCTAGATGAATGCAAGTGGATGTAGAAAAAGGCAGGTGAGGGGCTTAGTGACAGGCTAGTATAGAATACTATCAAGTTTGATGAAGATTCAGTGATGATATGAGTGTCAGAAGTTGATTGAAAGCATGGCTAGGAGAGTTGAGGGAGTGATTAAGGCAAAGGGGGGCTATACCAAGTACTAATATACTAGAAATATAGCATTCATATTAAAAGTTCAAAAAGTGTTCCAATGGTATTTCCATTTTGAAATGGCAATATCTCACCAGCCCCTAATCCAAATCACATAACTTAGGGACTGATTTTGTAGCTAAGAGTATATACTTTATTTATTCTCATATAATCTAAGTGAAATTCCCACAAGCAATTGCAGTGTGCTTCACACACTACATTTTAATTAGTTATTGAATGTCAAGTCTGGATCCTCCAAACAAGTCCAACAATGTTTGGAATGAAGTTGCAATGGAAGGGCAAGGAAGTAATGGGTAAAACAGAGGGGGTGAGAATGTTTGGTGCAGGACTTATGTGTTGTACCCTTGTACTTGTTATCCTTGGAGTCAGAGATTAGATGAGTGCAAAGCTCAAGGTTGGAAGCATGAGGAGACTAATTTAATATTCAAACTAAAGTATGTACAAGTTGAAGTACCATATTTATACTACAGAGTCTGGATGGATTAGTAATGGAATGTGACAGATTGTCAAGATAAAATAGATGAGTAATGATATATCAAAGTTGGAGACAGGTTAGGGATATGCCCAAGACAGGTTGGAGACAAGTCAGAGACAGATGTCCAAGACAGATCCAGAATAGGTTGGAGACAGATGTCAGGCTATTGTACTAAATGAGACACCTGTTTGAAGGAACTAAGAATGAAACTAACTAGAAGGAGATCATACAAATTAAGAATACAAAAGATGAGATAAGGGATATCTAGAAGATTTTACTAGAGATCATACCAAAGATCATACTGGAAATCATACCAGAGAGTACTGGAGTACTGGAGTTAGAGTAGTATGTGACATTGGAATGCTTTTAAAGTTACTATACATTCTTAGATGGTAAAACTAAGCTTGTGATTGAGTTTGCCAATCCTACAATAACTATTCCACTTGACATGTTCCTTTAACATTGCAGATTTATATGCCATAATATAACTAATGTAAAATCACTCCATAAATGTAATTTGATAACTGGTATGAAACTGAATACCAAATCTCTGCTAGATTCTATTTGTAAGCCATACTTTACTGGAAAAATATTAACAGCCAGAATCCACTCAACTGAAGTTCATTATTAGAAACTATTATATTGAGATACAGTGGCTCAAAAGAGTGTCCCAATATTAGTACATTTTAAAGAGATTGGTAAATTGCTAGTGATAGAGACCAAACAAGGACAAACACCTGCATAAGCGAAGGTAGTACTTACTCTAGGCTTCCTAACCCAACTTTGATCATATGATTTGGTTGTCATGCCATTGAGCTATGCTCATTTTAAAATAATATGTCATTAAGACACTTATTTGAGCATAATCTCAATTCTATACTTTTAGTATTTAGTGTGTCCTCCCTTGACCTTAATCACTGCCTCTAGTCTTCTAGGCATGCTTTCTATCAATCTTTGACACTTCTCAGCCTCAATCTTGCCCCACTCCATTACAATCCTCTTCCAAAGTTCCCATACTCCTTTAGCTGATCTTGAATAGCTGTTGAGCTTTTGTTTCAAAATTTGCCAGACATGTCCAATAGAACTAAGGTCTGGAGATTGTGGTGGCCAATCCAGGAGCTTGATTCCTTGAGATTCAAGCCATTCCTGAGCTCTTTTAAAGGAGTGCTTGGGGTCATTATCTTATTGAAAGATAATGGCCTTCTCAGAAATACCACAATTTTCTATGCTAGAAAGCAGATTATCCTCCAGAATAGAAACATACTGTTCAGCATTCATCCTTCCCTCCATCTCTGCCAAGATCCCAACACCATTCCAGCCCATATATTCCCAAACCATTAAGGAACCTCCTTTAAACTTTACTGTTCTCTGAATCTCATTATTCTATAAAGGCTTACCTATTGTTATGCAAGTAGCCTGAGTCTACTACTGGAGACAAAGGGTACTTGAGAGTTCTGGGTTCTTGGAAGTACTTGGAGGTGCAATTAAGATGAGGGACTTGGTGCAGGAACTGTAGCAAACTCAAGACTATGTTAGATTATATAGACCAAGAATAAAGACTACAATACAGGGCACAACAAGTATATATACAAAGAAAGAATCATATGAAATGTGAAGGAAGGGGGATAACTAAGCTGTTACTAGAGAAACAGCTGCAGAGTAGTAAGCATCCTGAAACAACAGTAAAGAATATGATGATTATAATGGAAGGAAAGCTGTGGAACATGGAGTCACCACCAGGATGAAATAACACTCTACATACTGAAAGAAAAATGGTGGAACATACTGGGGGATGAAAAAACTGCAAAGAAAAACATAGCAGTGAACATAGAGAATCATAACAATACCCCCTTCATACACTGGAAGTCCTGCTTCCACTACTCTATTCCCTTGTGGGGCCTCCAAAAATTGCTGACATCTAAGGTATGGAGTAATGCTCAAATGGACAGTCATCTCAGACATGTCCAGGAGTATTGCAGGTGGCACAAACCCTCTGAGGATAGAAGTAAGGGCCATGTCCCCAATGTGAACAGAAGGAGCATTGGGTACAAAAACAATCATGAATGTTGTGACCAGGAGTAGAGGAGTTACAGGTAGGGCATTGATACTGGGAACAGTCTGCTTGATAATGACCCCTATCTCTGCACTGAAAGCAAGTAGTGGTGGCAGAGGCAGGGAGGGGTCTGGTGGCAGGTCAAAGGACATGATGTGGAGAGGATAGTACTTGTTGGCCATTTGGGAGGATGAGTAGAAACTCCTGGTTAGCAGCAATAACTCCCTGGTCTAGTTCAAAGGTAGTTATTCCAAGTGGTCCTTCAGAGTCCAAGAAGATAGAGGACAAGGGGGTAGTGGAGGGTGAAGGAGGAGGATGGGAAGAGATCCATTCTACTAGGGTGGCATTAAGTGGGATTGGGGATGTGGGGGTGGTAGTAGGGGAAGAAGGAGAGGTAGATAAAGTGTTTATGTTATGAGGTAAGGAGAAAATAGACTCCAAGTAGTGATCATGTTCCTGCAGCAAAAGAAAAAGGTAGATACATCTGAAGGTAGGGAAAATCAATTCTGGGGCAATCATCAAAATGTACATATCAAAATCAAAGAGCCGAAAAATAGAGAGAATTCTTTTTGAAAGTTTATTGATAGCTAAATGTAGGGGAATCCCAGCCATAGGAGGGGTATCAGAAGAGATGCAATGATGATAATAGTATTGAATATGTGTGGCTTCATGGAACAGCCTTACTAACTCTTGTGTAACTTCATCCTCTTGGTATAGGGAGAGAGTTTCGATGGCATGGAGAAGCTGGGGGTCCGCGAGAATGGTGCTGTAGAGGATGAAGGTGGTAGAGGTGGGCAAGAATATAGATTGCACTTGTGAGGATCTAAGTCATGCATACCCAGACAATGATGAGAAGATGGATGAGAAAGGAGAAAGCATGTTTGAGACAAAGTAAAATGGTAGGGTCAATGGGTATCTAATGGTAATGGAGGAATATGGCAGCCCAATATATGGTGATGGTGATGGTGGTGAGGAGAATAAGACAGAGGAGGATGATGAAGACAATGAGCTGATAGTCCATGCAGTCCATAGTGGGTTTTGGTTACCACAGTTGATTGTGGCATTTATAATCTGTCAAAAGGGAGGCAGTGTGATAGAGATTGTTTTCAGGTTCCCAGGTGTTTTCTGATGGGGTATAGCCTTTCCATTTGATGAGGTATTGATAGCAATCCAGAGTGCCCTTGTGGACCAGAATGGCCTCAACTTCATATTTTTCTTTATCATCAATAATCTCTGGTGGAGATTCTAGAAACAAAGGGCCATGGATTTCTGTTTGTCTGAAAGAGGAAAGCAGGGAGGCATGGAATGTGTTATGGATCTTCCAAGAGTTGGGGAGTTTGAGGCAGTATACCAGAGGGGAAAGGACTTGTGTAATCTTGAAGGGGCCTACTTGCTTAGGTGCTAGTTTTCAAGAAGGGAAGGGGATATAAAGGTGGGTGGCTTCCAGCCATACCTTATCTTTGACTTTCCAAGGGGAGAACTTGCATGTTTGGTGTCTGGATATGGCTTGTTTGGCCAGCTCATGTGCAGCAAGTACTTCATCTTAGACTCTGGTTAGGGATTCCATTCTAGAAGAGAGCACAGGAATGAAAGTTGTAGTGAGGGAGGGGAATGCTTGGGGTTCATAGCCCATCATTAGGCTAAATGAAGACTTTTGCATGAATGAGTGGGAACAAGAATTGTGCTGGAATTCAGTGGTGGTGAGGAAGTTTATCCATTCATAAGGGTTGTTGCTATAGAAAATTTATAAGTAGATCTCCATCTTCTGGTTGGTCCTTTCAGTTTGACCATTAGTTTGTGGATGATATGCTGTAGACAACTTGACATCATAATAGAGTAGTCTGGCCAGTTCCCGAGCTAGTGCAGAAGCAAACTGTGATCCATAATCAGAGATAATAGAGTCTTGCACTTCAAATCGTTTGAACACATGGTTATGAAAGAGACGAGATACTCCTAAGGCATTGATGATTTTGTGACATAGGATGAGAATTACCCCCTTTATAAGCCTATGGTTAACCACAACCATGATAGAGTGAAAGCCCTACAACTTGGGTAGATCAGTAACAAGATCCATGAATAGCTGTTTGAATGAGAGCATTGCCTCAAAGGAGATAGATGCCAGAGAAGGGGTGACTGGATGAGTATTGACTTTGGATGTTTGACATATGGCACATCTCTTGATGAAGTTTTTTACAAAAATTGCTAGACCTGGCCACTAGAAATCCCTTTCTAGTAGGGCTCTAGTATGAAACTGCCCTGCATGTCCAGTAGTTGGTGCTGAGTGGAAGGTGTGGAGTAAGGTCACCCAGTGCACTGGTGGGACATATAATCTATCTTTGTAAAAGAGGTGGCCATTGTCAAACTTCCAGTCAGACAAAGCTGATCTGGGAAACAGTAGGGATTCAAGTTGTACCACTCAAATTGCTTGAAGGACTAGGAGATCAAAGGTCAAGGAGAATTAAATTTTGTCCAGGAGAGCAATATCTAAAGCTTGAATGATGATGGGTTCAGAGATGATGGAGGTATTGGTGTTGTCATGTGAGATGTCTAGGAGGAATCAACAAGATAAAGCATCTGCAGGTCCCATCTTGAACCCTGGAGTGACTTGCCATACAAGGTTGAAATCCTGTAAAAAGAGAAACCAATGTGCTTGTCTTCTAGAGAGTTTTCTGGGGTCACAGATGTAGGATAGGTTTTTATGATCCATGATGATAATGACAGGGTGTCTTGACCCCAAAAGGTATTGTTTCCATTCTTCCAGTGCTAGAATGATAGCAAGTAATTCTTGATTGTAGATATCATAGTTTCGCTCAATAGGGAAAAATGTCTTGAAAAAGTAGGCACAAGGATGAGCATCTCTGTTTGCATCATTCTGGAGCAAAACAGCTCCTGTGGCAATAAGGAATGTGTCAGTCATGACAAAGAAGGGTCTGTCAGTATTGGAAAGTGCAAGAATAGGAGCTGATATGAATGCCCCTTTGAGAGTTTCGAAGGTGGTCTGCTGTAAAGGTATCCACTTCCATAGTTCCATCTTCTAAGTGAGGAGGGTTAATGGGGCTGTAATATTAGAGAAGCCAGGGATGAACTTTCAATAGAAGTTGACAAACCCTAGAAAGCTTTGAATTCCTTTAACCAACATAGATGGTTGTCAATCCTTGATGGTGTTGAGTTTTACAGGGTCCATCTTCAACTGCCCTTGTCCTATGATCATTCCAAGGTACTTCATAGTGGGGATGTTAAACAAGCATTTCAACAGTTTTAAAGATAGCTAGTGTAATCACAGACATTTGAATACTTGCTTGGTGCACTGGTGGTGTAAAGCCAGGTTATCTTTGGTGTAAATGCCAATATTGTCCATATAGATCTTTAACCATCCCTCAGCCAGTAGGTATGTGAAGATGTGGTTCATGAATGCCTAGAACATGGGGGGGGCATTGCAGAATCTGAAGAACATAATGGTGGGTTCATATAATCCAAGGGGAGTAATAAAAGCTGCTTTCCATTGATCTTTCTCTTGAATATGAATGTTGTGATACCCCCATCAGATGTCCAATTTGATGAATAGGGTGGACTCCTTCATGTTATCAATAAGGTCTGAGATGAGGGGCAGGGGATAGGTATTGTAGATGATATGGAAGTTAAGGTATCTGTAGTCCTGACATGGATGTAACATGCCATTCTTTTTAGGAACAAAGAAGAATGGGGAGGCTTGGGGGGATTTTGAGGGGAGGATATGTTCCATTGCTAAGTTTTCATCAACAAATGTTTTACATGCCTCTTTTTCTTTTGAGTTCAAGGGGTATACTTTGGCTATCTTTAGGAGAAACAATGATTTTAGGTCAATGGTGTGATCATAGGGATAATGAGGGGGTAAAGTGTTAAATGTAGTTTCAGAGAATACATCCTTATATTCTTTGCACCATTCTGGAAGTAGGGTAGTCTAGGAGAGGTTATTCTATGCGAGCTGAGTTGAGATGGTGGTCTTGTTGAGGCTCTCTTCAAGGTGACCCTGTAGGAGCAAAAGGGATTTTGTCCTCCAGTTGACCTGGGGATTCCACTTCTGTAGCCAAGGCATCCTAAGGATCACCTGCTTCTTGCTGAGTCCAAGAATAAGCAGTTTGTTACACGAGTAGTCAGAGTCTACTACCGGAGAGACAAGGGGTGCTTGGTGGACTGAGGGCTTGGAAGGTAAGAGGTGCTTGGGGATGAGGGACATGGTGCAGGGGTTGCAGCGGACTCAAGACTACGTATAATTGCGTAGACCAAGAATACAGACTACGATACAAGATTGGCGTTTATAAGGATAACAAATGGAAGCGCAAAGAAGGTCATGGAATGGTGGGAATACCAAGCTGTCATGAGAGAGACAGCTGCGGAGAGATAAGCGTCCCAAAACAAGGGTAAAACATACGAAGGTCATAGAGCCAAGCAAACGGTGGAACGTGACGACATTACCAGAATGAAGTATCGTTCAACATAATGAAAGAAGAAGGGTGGAACGTACTGGGGAACAAGGAGACTAAGAAGGAAAACGCAACGGTGAATGTAAAGAATCGTAACACAGTTCTACATTGTCAGAGAATTCTTCATATATAAGCTTGGTTTTAAGCTTAGCTCTAATGGTGCCACAATGGTTTTCAGTTCCATTGACATTTCAGGCTTTGATGGATTCAGAGAGGGTGTGTACCCCTAGGTTTAGATGAGGGACCAGTGATTTGTCAATGAAGTTGCCAGTGGCTCTGCTATCAATTAGTGTAATGGTTTCAATGGTTTTAGACTGCACTTTAAGATGAATGGAGATTTGAATTGTTCAATAGCTAGGTAGTTCTACTAGTACATGGAAGGAAGACATTGATACACCCTCTTCTAAGACTTTGGCTTTGTCCAGCCAGTCTGCAATGAGGGTGGGAACTTTGTCCATGAATAGAATCATAATGGTAATCTGCTGGTCTAAGCCTAGGGAAAAGGCATCTATAAGCATGGCATGGTTGGTGATTTCAGCTCAGGTAGCAAGGTTCTGGAACTTGGTGGTATACTTCTGGAAACCATTGTCTATCTCTCTGCTGAGCTTGCAGAAAGACTTCTGGACTAGTTTGGATAGTGTGAGGTAAGCAGTGGCTTTGGTATTAAAGGGGAAGAAGGTGCCTTCAAAGTTCTTCACAAACTCATTAAAGGTCTTTTCTGTGGTGGTTGTGGCAGGGTCAGTGAGTTTATCATACCACATCTCAGAGAAGGGGACAGCTTGGCCCTTGCTGAGCTTGTTTAGTGTGGTCATGATTTTGGTTTCATTGTTGGCATAGAGGGTGGAGTTAATGGAAAAGTAGGCCTTCATGGCCTTAATCCAACAAGTGGCATCATCTTATTCACTAGAGAAGTTGGCAGGGAGGGCTATCTTAAGCTTAGTGGTATGGACAGACATGGGGGTGACTGGGAATGGAATATGAGTGAAAAACAGTGGGATTAATGGTCATGATGGTGCTAGGGGGACTCTGGAGCTGGAGTATGGAGGGGTTCCTATAGGGGTGGTGGAGGAAAGTCTAGGAAATCACCTGAATCCTATGGTAGGGGATGCTGAAAGTGTGGGCTTTGAATCAGAATCAGAGCAAGTGCTAATAGATCTAGAGATATGACGAGAGGGTTAATGAGCTATAGTGATTCAGTGGGGTGCGTCCAACTTTTAGATAAAAGAAACAGAGATATTCTTGGTCTTTTGTTATGTGAGTAGCCTGAGTCTACTACTGGGGACAAAGAGTACTTGGGAGTTCTGGATTCTTGGAAGTACTTGAAAACAATTGGGATAAGGAACTCAGTGCAGGAACTGTAGCAGACTCAAGACTATGTTAGATTACATAGACCAAGAATAAAGACTACAATACAGAGTGTGATGAGTATATATACGAAAAAAGAATCATATGGAATGTGAAGGAAGGGGAATAACTAAGCCATTACTAGAGAAACAGCTGTGGAGTAGTAAGCATTCCAAGACAATGGTAAAGAATATGATGATCATAATGAAAGAAAAGCTGTGAAACATGAAGTCACTGCCAGGATGAAATAATGCTCTACATACTGGAAGAAGAATGGTGGAACATACTGGGGGATGAGAAAACTGCAAAGAAAGACATAGTGGTGAACGTAGAGAATTGTAACATCTATCATATTCCATATATACTTCCTTCCATCTGATTCAATCCTATTAAGCTTGGTTTCATTTGATCAAATGACTCTAGTTCAGTCCTCTATAGTCCAGTTTTGATACTTGAAAGCAAAGGCTAGCCTCTGTTTTCTATGTTTGACAGATAGGAATGGTTTCTTCTTCTTAACCACAGTCTTCAAAGAAGCAGACTTGAGAACATTCTGAACAGTTTGGAATGAGATAGAAGAGAAGAGGGCAGAATTGATGAGCTGGATGGCTTGAACAGCATTTTCAGCCTTTCCAGTGGTAATACTAGAGATAATCCTTCTTTTGTCAATAGAGGAAAGCTTAGAAGGATGTCCTAGCTTGATGTTTTCCTTCTCTGGAAGGTATTCTTTGATGACTCTAGCCATAGTAGACTTTTCCAGACCAGTTTGAGAGGAGATTTCATAAATAGAGAGACCAGATTTAGATAAAGAGAGGATATTGGCTTTAAGAGAAGTAGAAATAGCTTTTATGATAATACTGATTATTTGAGTGGGTTGTATATTATTTATACATTTCAGAATTATGTCATTTACATCACCAATCAGGGTCAAGGCATAGCATCCATCAGAAGCTGTCATATTCTTATGTTACTTACTAAATAATGAATTACAACATAATGCTCAAATAAGTGTTCTAATAATATGTCATTTTAAAATGGGCATAGCTCAATGGAATGACAACCAAATTATATGATCCAAGTTGAGTTAGGAAGCCTAGAGTAAGTACTACCTTCGCTTATGCAGGTGTTTGGCCTTGTTTGATCTCTATCACTGGCAATTTACCAATCTCTTTAAAATGTACCAATATTGGGACACTTTTTTGAGCCACTGTATATAAACTGTAGTTACTTCATTATACTTCCCTCAGTTTGAATATCAATTTGGATAACTTTGATTATCTTTCTTTCTACTCCTACATCCCTTCTCTGAAAAGTTAAACCCATACAAGGCATGATATATAAATTCTGTGCTAAGACTCACCCCTCCACTCCAATTCTTTACTCTCTCAGACTTCCTTCTAGAGGACCAGAGTGACTGATCTTAACAGTATATTCAAACTCCCAATTGTGTAGGTTTTCTATCACCTTCAAGTATAAGCAGTTGACAGTATTATTTATTTTAACACAAAACCATTCAGTCTACATTTGGTAGTTATCACTCCATTTCAGGTAATCTCTTTAGCATCTCTGCTTACTCTCAGTCCTCTACCTCTGTGTGCCTTATACACCATAAAAACTCTATTTCCATAACTTCTAGATTATCTGTGGACACTGCCATTTAGAGATAAATGCACTCAGTCCCCTCCATCACACTCCACTCATTCCAGCACTCATTTCACTTCTAGAAACAGCACTCCACTTGCCTTTGAACCTTTTTGTCATATACCACTTCAACTCTAGTACTCTGATACTCTCCAGTATGATCTTTGATATGATCTCCAGTATAATCTCCTAGATATTCCTTATCTTGTCTCTTATATTCTTGATTTGTATGATCTCCTTCTAGTTAGTCTCATTCTTAGTTCCTCTGAGCAGGTGTCTTGCTTAGTATGACAATCTAATATCTGTCTCTAATCTGTTCCAAACCTATCTTGGATATCTGTTTTTGACTTGTCTCTAACCTGTCTTGGGCATGTTCCTAACCTGTCTCTGACTTTGATATATCATTACTCATCTGTTTCATCTTGACAACCTATCACATTCTATTACTAATCCACCCAGACTCCATAATATAAGTATAGTACTCCAACCTGTACATACTTCAGTTTAAATATTAAATTAGTCTCCTTCTCATGCTTTCAATCTTGAGCTCTATGCTCATCTGACCTCTGACCCTGAGGATAATGAGTGCAAGGGCATAACACATAAGTTCTACACCAAATGTCCTTGCTTCCTCTATTCTACTCATCCCTTCCTCACCCTTCTATTGTAACTTTGTTTCAGACAACATTAGACTCATCCAGAGGATCCAGACTTGACACTTTTATACAATTGGCTAATGCCATCAATGCCATGAACTCTAAACTCCTATTCAACTCTGCTTTGATCACTTCTAAAATTCATTTGCTAGATCATTTTCATGATCTTCATTCATCAAAACTCTGTTCCTTCATTGCACAATGTGAACTTAACTTCTAAGCTTGCTCATGCTTATTTCACACTAATCAAGCCAAGATCACATTTGTATAATTATACCTCTTTAGCACCACATCAGAGTATTTTAAACCAAATCTTCTTAGAGTTAACACTCCATAGAATTGTCTATTATAGATGGATGATTGGCACTCATTCCTTCATGAACTTCAGTTGAATTTCAGCCCTCACAATCTGGTCATTAATGCTAAGGCAGCTCTTACATCACTTTACATGTCTGACTCCAAAGGATCTTCTATTACATTGTTGAGTGGAATTGCTTTGCTTTTCAGGTCCAAGATGTTAACAGCCAGAATGCACTTAGCTGGAGTTCACTATCAGAAACCAGTATATTAAGGTAAAACTAAGTACACATTACCTAAAGTTCACTGTTAGAAACTAGAAAGTGCAAATAGTGAACTTTGAGGCTTGTACAGAGTATGGTAACAACATATACAAACACAAATAATCAACCATAATCAGATTTAGCATTACTTATACTTTAAAAGATAAAAAATGCAAAATTAATAACTATAACACTCCCCCCTGATTGTGTATTTCTCCCAATTAACTAACATTATCAAGTTCCAGTATCTTACAGAAATGCTCCACCTTAACACAAGGCAATGCCTTTATTAACAGATTAGCAGACATCTCTATTGTTGGAATAAAAAAAGAAGATATGATGTCTTTATTCACAATATCCCTAAGCCAATACTAGTGAAAATCCAAGTGCTTCATTCTCCTATAATGCTCTGGATTGCAGACTGATTGTCCATATATAGGGTTAATGCTCTATTAACTCTAAAACCAAGCTTCTATATTAGTTTGTACATCCAGACTATTTTCTTGCCTGCCTCACATGCAGCAACATACTGTTAGAGTTATTAATTATGCATTTTCTATCTTTTAAGGTATAAGCAGTGCTCAACCTAAAGTGACTTTCAAAACTATTCCAATAACTAACCCTGATGCAGGGTGTAAAGCACCCTGCAATCACATGTGGGAATATTGCTTAGCTTTGATGGGACCAAATAAAGTACAAACTCTTGGCTATAAACTGACTCTTAGATCATGTGATTTGATCCATGGGTTGTTGAGATATGATCATTTTAAAATAACAATACCATTGAAACAGTTTTGGGACTTTGGTAAATGTCAAGGTATTTGATATGTATCAGTACTTGATATACCCTCTTCTGGTCTTGAGCACTGCCTAAATCCTTCTAGGCATGCTCTCAATTAACTTCTAACACTTCTCTACTGGTATCTCCTTCCATACCACTTGAATTCTCTCCCATAACTAAAGAATTCCATTAGAAGGTTTTTCATACTTTGCCAGCCTTCTTTTGAGGTAATTTTAGAGATGCTCAATGGGGTTTAAGTTAGGAGAGTGTGTAGGCCATACC
>JBBPUB010000373.1:0-16096 GCA_038094415.1 Xerocomus alliaceus
CCATACGGCCACATCGGTCCCCGCTCTCTCCCCCTTGCGACCTACACCATCGACAGCCCAGAATTCTACAAACAACCAGTTTCAGCCCCGCTGCCCTTGGATCTCTCCGTCGCTATGGGTTACTCATGGTCGCCCCAGGCAAAGAAATTCCAGCCGCTATATCCGCCGATACAGCAAATTCAACGGCAAGAGCATAGCCCCACAAAGTATGCTGCCCAGCCGTCTCTCGTGGCGCCCGCACAGTCAGCCACAAGAGCCACCAGTGGTGGCGCGCAGCCCTTTGAGCAGGAAATAGATGAGCCCGATCTCGTTTATCCACAGCTTCCTTCCCGGCATTATGCCAGCGCGCACACACAATTGACGCAGCAATTCTCTCAAGGGTATTCGCTTAGGCAAGGTCCTAGCGTCAAACAGGAAAATGAGATGCCCTTTTCTGACATGTATAATCGATCGGCTGACATGGCCGGCCCTAGCACTGGCTTTGGGACTTTCCGCGCCCTCTTGGAGCCAGGTTCGCCTGTTTCATTGTTGCAGGAATCCCGAGGAACACTGACCACGGCATGTTCACAGCACCCACTGAGTCATCTGCGCCTCTTGATCTGACTCTACCGTACGGCCAATCTCCACCTAATCAGACTTCGATGAATGCACCGGTCCTGTCCGCCCCTGTTCCGCGACATTCAGCGTACTTTGCAACGTCGCTGGTCAATAATTGTGAGCGCACGTGCCAGGAACAGGAACAACAGCAGGAGCGACATGCGCTGAGGGTACGGACACAGGGTCTGCAGGAGCAGCGAACCGTCCGGCCGGCCGAGGTATCCCCCGTTATGGGCTTTGCGGAGCTACCAGATGGGGGCGACGAGGACGCCGAGGGGGAACCTGATGTGGAACCCTTGAGCCTTCACGATGGCAGCACGAACAGTGGACATAATACGGCGGCTGTTTACGACTACACGGGAAAATTCGCTGGAGGGTCGCTTTCAGGGACGGGTAGTGGAGAAGATATGGACAGTCTAGAAGAACCCGTCCGTGACCCCGACTACGATTACAGGCCAGAAGAGGATGACGACGCACTGGGAGACGGCGACTTTGTGCCACGCAGCCGGACTACGTCAAAGAACACGCGGAGCTTACGTCCTCGGTCCATAACCGGTAGAAACCCGGTGCGGTACCATCCATATGGTACAGATGTCTCACCCTCTGCCGTCAAGGGTTCTCCCAGGTCACCTCTCATATCTACCTCTGACATGTCACCCGCTTCATCAACTGGACAAGCGGGGAAGATGCGGAAGAACCCAAGGACACTGCCTATTCCAGTCCCCGTTCCAAATCTCACGAAAAAGTCGAGGGGTCGTAGAGTCCCGACTGTAAACGGTACGAGCGTTGGACGTGGCCAAAGAGATGCAGCGCTGGGCGCTCGCATTTATCTCTGTGACGTCAGCGGGTGTGGGAAGTGCTTTGCCAGGGGAGAGCACCTCAAGAGGCATATCAGGAGCATTCACACCTATGAGAAACGTGCGTCGCATACACGTCTACATGTCACATTTCATCAACTAATCTTCTACAGCGCACAAATGCCCATATCCTGGGTGTGGCAAGGAATTCAGCCGACACGACAACCTTGGACAACACATGAAGGTTCACAAAGACTTTCCAAAAGTTATGGAACGCATGAGGGACGGAGAAGCAAGTTGCTAGGGTACACGCAGCAAAGGTTTGTGCTTGGGCGACAGTCCGAGGTCATACTGGACGCTCACTCGAGGCGCGACGGCAGTCGGACTTTGACAACTCTGGACAATACGCTTTCCTTTCTGTCACGCCTCGTCTTCTTATTCGTCTTATTTCCCAACGTGTGGTGTTCATTCATCCTCGTTATTATTCCTTCATTCCCTCCTTTGGACATTCTCCCATGCTTCGTGCTGTCGTCGAGGTAGTCAGCATTCCGTCTCTGCCACTGCCCCATGGTTTCCTGTGCCTCGCGATATACCCACAGGCCATGCCGCTCGCTTCCACAGTTCTTGGTATATGTTCGCCCGGATTTTTCCATGCCACCATGCTTCCGTCAACTCCTCGGTCTCAACGCCAGCCAGCGTTGCCACATCATCCGTGGCAATTCCCGCAGCACGCATCCTGTAGGATCGCAATTTGGCCTCCCCCAACCATCACGCTCGCACTGGCTTATTCATGACATATTTGTATACTCTGTTTCTTTGTCACATTGACTCATCCCCCCTCGCTTGCCGGTTGTAGATGCTCACGAATTTCCACGCCCTTCACGACCTTTGTTCTCTCTTGTATTTTATCACCGTTCATCGGGACGGTGGGGATTGTGTATCATTATTCGGCATCATCACATTCGGACGTTTTCCCTGGTTCGTCATGTTGTTATTGTACCACTGGGTCGGAGTATGTAGCAATACGTTATGGTTGTAAAGTATGGTACGGTGTCTTGGGCCTTTTATGGGGTGACCCCCATTGGCTATCGCTCTTTACTGTTTGGGGACGATGCGGATTGGGCGAATGAGGAAACGAATATGTTTTTTGACTCGTTCTGACAATTCATGTGATATGTCGTGAATGGCCTAGAACGACCTGATCTCGGGGATGAACGGACAACTTGTGTCCGATCAGTGGAGTGGTGCGCCCGCAACTCATTTCAAGAGATCCGGCAAGTTGGGACTCAGCGAACGCTTTAGGACGACTGAGCAAACGCAATGTCTCGGCGGAAATCACATCGGACGGGGAGGTACTGTATTACGATGGCTACATTTGGGGCTGAGGAACAAATGTATACAGCAGCGATCATGTGGCTATGGAATAAATAATGAGTCAGACAGCTGACTATGATCGGTGAGAAAAAAGAACGTACTAGACGAAGGGGGAACAACAGAGAAGACGATCGGGGTCCATGCCAAAGATGATGATAATAGATAACGACGGGAGGGAGTCAGGGATCGTGACCACCGACAACGTAGCGTGGGCAAATTGTAACACGCCCGGTTCACCGAGGCGAGCCAAGGACGTGACTACTACAATTGCCGCTAAGCATCATCCGTCATGATTGCAAAGAATTCCTGTTCGTTGATTTCTCCGTCTTGGTCCAGGTCAAATTCGTCTATCATCGCTTGCCTAAGGAAAATGGAAGACCAGAGGTGAGCAAATATGGAACGCAAATAGTGGAATAATCGCGTTTTTGGGAAGTAGCGGTGAACAAAAATTGTCACGGCAAAGGAAGGACGGTTCCACAGGTTCGCGTACGAAAACGGGGTACTGGGCCCGCGTGCTGCGCTTTGCAGGGTGTTGCGCCCTAAAAGGAGTGGAGACAAAGTCCGGGGATGATTACACTCACAGCTCATCGTCCTCCAAACGGTCACCTATCTCCTTGGCCACTCTTCTGAGGTTCCGCAGACTGATCTTGCCCGTGTTATCATCGTCGAACAGTTGGAACGCACGACGGATCTCTTCCATCGGATCTCGTGCTAGGATCCGCTCGCTCACTGGGAATTCGACGTGAGTAACGAGATCAATAAGGACGAAATGGGGAATGACGAGGGGCGCCCATAAGGCCACTATCAAGGGATCCGGCCACCGGTAGCAATGACGCGTCGGGGCGCGAGCGCGCAATACGGCAATATGGCGACGTCCAGGGAGGAAATCGACTCAACTGATTTTGGCAAAATCCTCAAACTCCATGAGACCGTGACCGCTCTTGTCGTGGTCCCTGAGTATCTTGAGCACCTCTGCCTTCTTCATGTCGAAACCGAGCGCGCGCATCGCAACTTTGAGCTCGTGGTAGTCCAAGGAGCCGTCCTTGTCCGTGTCGAAGAGCTCAAAGGCCTCTTTTATCTCTTGTTTCTGTTCGTCTGTGAGTTCTGGACGTGTGTGCGTCCGTCGCTTGGTCTTCTGTGCTGAGGTGGTGTACATCGCTAACGGGGTATTGTAGATGTGCGTCGTGCTTTCGAGTCGTTTCTGTGAAACAAAGTGCGTGGTCACGTGTGCACAGCAAACGCGGATAGGACCCCTAATACCGTATATATAAGGTCCTCCCCCGCACTATTGTTCTTAGTTTCTACCAGAACATCCAGTCCAAAGTTCTGATGGTCTACTGCGATCGTTGCGAGAGGTACTTCCGGTCATGGCCCTCGTACAGACAGCACGTCTCAGACTCTGCCAATCACAACATCTGTGATGACTGTGATAAAGACTTTGAGTCTTGGTGTGCTCTTGAACAGCACTACATCCAAAGTCCCAGACACCACTATTGTCGCGAATGCGGTGAACACTGTGATGACGACGAGGACCTGACAGATCACTGCGTCAACGAACACCATTACTGCGCCAGATGCGACCGGTTCTTCAAATCTGCCAATGGCCTACACGAGCACAGCCGTCAGTCTCATCACTACTGTGTCGAGTGCCGGCGTGTGTTCAACTCCGAGAGCAACCTGCGTGCGGTAAGTGCTTCGTGGCCTACCGCCCCAACCATTGATGAATACCTTCTCCAGCATATGAACTCCAGCGTGCACTGCCCAAGGAACGTACCATGCGCATTTCAACACCATGGGTGCACGCAGTTCTTTGTCAGCAAGTCTGCGATGATACTGCACCTCGAGTCTGGGTCGTGTTCGTCCGGTGCCGATCGCCGTATGATCGACCGATGGGTCCGGGTCAATGACAAGCAA
Source organism: Xerocomus alliaceus (assembly GCA_038094415.1). Taxonomy (NCBI): domain Eukaryota; kingdom Fungi; phylum Basidiomycota; class Agaricomycetes; order Boletales; family Boletaceae; genus Xerocomus; species Xerocomus alliaceus. The sequence goes on from JBBPUB010000373.1 coordinate 4,683, forward strand.
AACACAGTCACTGTTCCTCGGCGACTCCTCACCAATGGTGACAATGATATTCGGTATATCGCCACAGAACGTTCGTGGAATGGCTTTGCGTATGAGTGTGTGCTCTGCCACAACACGTTTGGGACGCTCGACGCCCTCAACCGCCATCTTGCGAGTCCAAGGCACCAAGAAAGGATATACCGCTGCCCTCTTTCGAGCTGTCTCACGACATTCACTACGCTCAGCGGCCTCTGTCAGCATGTGGAGAGCGAAAGCTGTGGTGTATTAAGGTTCAGGGCTGTTCGCGACGGAATGGATAAGTTGTTGGGTAACATGGGCAGATTGAGAATCCAAGGTGAGCAAGAGTGATTCATCTCTACTCAACATGGCTCTGAGTATGAAAATCAAGGTTAGCTACGTGTTGAAAGTCCGTGACAGTTCCCCAAAGAATCCAAATTCAAAGCTTGTTGGTGGCGCCTATGTATAGAGTATTGCCATACGCAGATGGCCGCCCATTTATATGGTTTTTCCCTTTCATAGTCCTGCAGTGCCTCGTGCAAACTTGGCTATTCATTTGGTTACTTATAGTACTATTTTCGTAAGGCGTACCCCCACGTAGTCTCGTTGTGATGGTGAATTTCATAGATTCCATGATCCACACCAGCTGCAGTACTCGCTTGCCACCGTCTGACAAGGTTTGACAAGAATCATATCACCACGGACGGCGTCCACTCGTTGACTTGACAGCGAGCACTCGACGCCACATGAAGGTCCTTGGCTCGTTTGGCCTGCGATCGCTCCATCTCATCCTACTCCTGCTCTTTTTATGTCACGAGGTGGCCGCTAACACGGAAATTATCAACTTCTCGTCCTCTCGAGAGCCCACGGTTGATCTTCCCTTGGATGTAGTCGGAAATTGGTGTGTTTCCTCCCACACCAAGCTCGGGCAAGGGAGGGCCACTCACGTAGCTCTTCATCCCGGACAGGTCAAGACTCTATCCCACAGATAATGAGCGGCAATGGGCACTAGAACCCGCTGTGCTTCATACAGCTCTCCATCAAGTGTGTGAACAAACGAGTGACGCAGTGGCGTCGCATCCCCCGTTTTCGTGCCCCCACGAGCTGTGGCTCCTCCTGGACGTGGACGACGAAAAATGGGCATCCTACTCCACCTTCACTCTTCGCTTGTCCTGGCCTGCTTCTGTGAGTCCATTAAATCCATCACTCTCTTTCCAAGGTTTCCTCGCGGGTTTTTTTTTCGTCTTTCCTTTTTTTTTTGGTCCACTCACGCGTTCGCTTGACGTGCTCATCCACATGCATACACGCGGTCCACCCCAGGCGCCCGCGGACTTTGCAATGGCGTTGTATTCCCAAAAAGAGCTCCGCGCCCGACTTTTCGAGCGAGAGACGATCTCGACAGGCAAGGCCGACCGCGCGCAGACGCACGGACGTGCACCTTCCTCCCACCCACCGTCCTCGTCCTCGTCGACCACACCACACACCCCCACCACGCGTTCCAGGTATGCACACATCCGCGCCGTGCACGTCGGCGTTCCCACCCCCGGCTCTCGATCACATCCCCAGCCGCGTGTGCCCGTAGCTCATCCAGACAGCGATGCGGTCGAACAGGCAAGAGGAGGCACGGTGCCGTTGATCGTGATTCTGGAACCGGTTTATGGGGGCGTGCTTCCGGCTACTTTATTGCCCACCGTGGGGTTCCTCGTCCCCATCGTGCTCGTCGCGGTCTCGCTCGTTCCATGGGTCACCGCTTATCTGGACCCGTTCGTGCGGCAGGCGAGAGAGGATATGAATGCTGGCGTGACGCGCGCGAGCAAGCAACGGTGAGACGCGTTTTCGACCTTGCGGTCAACATGCAGCTGGTGCATGGTGGTGGCTTGATCCCGTCTGAAGCCGTCACTCCAACGCTTGTCCATTCAGTCGCCCACTTGGCGCAAATACATTTCTACAGTATACTTAGACACGGGTATCGTATTTCGAACGCAGTGTATGCTTGCATCGGAATAGACCGGCCCATCAATCACGGTACACACACATCCGACGGAATCGTTTATTTTTTCCACCCTAGATTCCATGAGATCCTCTGCTACTCATTCAATCTTGCATGTCACTCCCTATGGGAATACCTCAAGCAACGCTTTCAAATTCTACCAAATGAACGGCCGCGAGCCAGGCGAGAATGATCTCCACCCGGGGCCCGTGGAGTGGGATGTTGATGTTCAATGGTTTCTTCTTGCCATTGGATGCCTTTTCCGCCGCAGCCTGTGAAGCGCGTTCCCCTTGTCTCGCCGCAACAGGCACGAGCAAGATCCGTGCACAGTCGAGTGCCTCGACAAGGTCTACGCGGGCCAACCTGACCGCAGAGGACACGTCACGGCCAGGGGCATGCGAGCAGCCAATGATCGTGGCTTTGGCAGCGGACGTCGACGCAAACGGAGTCGAAAATGAATCGGCGGTGTCACCCGAGGAAGAGGAGGACATCACTTCGAGCAGGGAGCTTGATGGCGAAACGGGAGGAGCCTCTATCGCGAGTCTATTTGCCACGGATGCGGCACGCATTGCCGAATAAGGTTGAATGCCCACTTTCCAGCCTGATGCGAGACGTTCGAGCACTTCGATGAACTCGGCTTGAGCCATAGACCTCGGGGGAAGGAAAACGGGGTATCCTTCGAGCCCATCGACAAGGACGGCTGAGCGCACGAACGTCGACAAGAGAGTTGGCAAGTCCCCGAGCATGAGCTGGCAGATTAAAATTGTGAAACGGGACTCCACAAGCAGGGGATGATAGGTGGTGAACATGGGCGGGAGGATAGATTCCGCCCCAACCAGACCTGCTGCCCCTCCACTATGACTCCCGGGTCGTACCATCTCTGAGAGTAAGAAAGCTATTTCGACCCTCCTGGCAAGGTCAGCGGACGGGTCCCCGCCGGCCATTGGTGGCGGTCCTTCGAGCGTGTCAAAGTGCGCGAGAAAGCGCTCATGGTCTCGAATGCATTTACGTAGAAAACTGTAAATGTCCTCGCGGAAGCTCTCCTCTCCCAACACGCCTCTGTAAGCGCGTGCCTTTGGACCATCGCTTTTCCCTAGGGGACCGTCGGGATTCCCAATTTCGACACCGCCATAACGACCGTTAGCGAGATAGCACAAGCGTAACTCGGTGCCGTCAGAAGCTGGACCGGGCTTACTAACGTTCTCGAGTTTCAAAATCGCAGACTCGATAAGATATAGTGCCTGCTGCAGATACGTCGCGCCCCTCAAGAAGAGCAACTGAGGTTCGATGGGGTCTGGCGCGTCGGGTGAAACGGATGGGTGTACCAGTAGCGGTTCCCCCTCTGGCCCTTCGACGGCGGACCCTTCTGTGGACTCGCTTGTACCGTTTGGTGGTGCTTGTCCATTGATCTTGTTAGAGCCCTTCTTTTTCTTGCTACTCTTTCCCCGTGATTCGGATGGCAAGATGACGCTACGATGTGCTGTCCGACCCTTGCGCGCTGAACGAGCCTCCTTGAGGGCATGTGTAAAGTCTTTGGTAGCGAGGGTATATTCATCACGGAAACAATGCACGATGCCTCGTGTGCGATAGTATTCGAGACGTTGTGGATGGGCAGCAATGAGTTCATCCAGCACCTGGGTAGTAGTGGATTCTGCCAATTGCCTATTGGCACTGTTCCAAGAGTCAAACGGGCACTTTACGACCGTGGTTCACATACCGAGAGGGTATCTTCTCGTGAAAGAAGTGTACATATTTCGCGTCAGCGTCGTTGGGATCTAGGGCCGAGTTCGGAAGACGACACACTGGAGGTGACGAGCGATGACCTACCGTGTCTGAGAACTCTCTCAGCGATGTCGTCGAACACGCTCCCGCCCTGCATAATCATGACACTGCTGGCGATCTCGTCGGCCTTGTATGCCGCTGCAAGCTTCTGCACGGCGAGCGCCCGCAGTCGATGTACGCGCATCGCACTCATGGCAACGTTTCGACCACCGGCCGTGTTTCCCGAGCCGTCCAACCCAAGGCTCTGGGCGGTTGGCCATGCACCATTGCTCCCGCCGCGCATGGAACCCAGAGCAGCAGAAGACAGACCAGATGATGCACGCACAGAGAGCTCTGCTGCCTCGTCGATCAGACGGCGGATCGTTGTTACATTGCGGAACACACCGGGATCGATGGGTGGGGGAGTTGGCTTGCCTGGTATTGGCAAGAGGGGTGGGTTCGAGGCATATGGCGAAGGCAAGGGGTTGATATTGCGACGGGGCGAGTCGGGGGGCGTGTGGTCGGAGAGCGCGTGGGGTCCTCTATCAACCTCACGTGGACGAGGAAGCGCACGCGCGTGAAGAGCTGAGTGGGCGGTGCGGGAGGGGTGCAGAGTTTGCGTGTGGGGCCTCGCACTGGAGAGCGCCGCGGGGTCGGTGTTGAGGACGAGCAGGGACTCGAGCAACTCGAGGGGGAGTTGGAGCCAGGGACCCTGATGACACGCATGACAAGGGGGCAGGGTTCAACTGGCAGGATGAAGAGGCAGGAGACGAGCGGACTGACGTGGTATGAGCTGATATATTTCCAATGCTTGTTCCTGCTGATGCAGAGCACGGAGGGACGCTCGGCGTCTGGCGTGGGCCTTCCTGGCGATGAATCGTTGGAAGGGGCCTTGTGAGCCTTTTTCTTCTTTTTCCTCTTCTTCTGGTCTGCTGGTGGGTGACTTTCGCGCGTCGGCGATGGCTCTGTGGAGGAGACGGTGGGCGACGATGTCAAAGGGTCTTCCTGGGCCCGTTGGGACGAGCGACGTGTCGGTTGGCCGAGCACGCCGTTCGCGGTGTTCTCGATGGTCATCACAGACACTAGTACTGGCGTCGCACAAGTTGGTATTTGTCAATCTCGCACCAAACTACCACCGAAGGGCCGACGCGCGAATCGGGAAGGTCGTTACCATGACACGACTGCTCGACGAGTCGCACGTACTCGACACAGTAATCTAGATACAGGACAGCGCGAGGCTCAGGTCGCAGCTCTTTTCCTCGGAAAACGTCTCAGGGTGCTTGTGTCGCTTGGAAGTGGTAGGCGCTCGCTGTTCCTCGGGACTACCAGTTCACGCCTTCGTTTCACGTTCTTGGCGGCTCTCCTCGGTTCCCGGTCTCTTTTCGGCCTCGTGTCGGCCCATTTCGCTTCCTGTTCCTCGAGGCTCTTGATGGGGTCCTGCGAAGAGTCAGCGTTCGTGAGTAAGATGTCTAAAGTAAGACAACGCCGCCGCCACGTTGGCTCACATGGCCAGTGCTAGCAGGCCCTGTCGAGTGTCTGTCGTGTGTCCTGCAGGGTCCAAGTGTGATGGCCTGATGGTGCTCTTTGCGTTCGTGAACTGGTTCCTCTACAAGGTGGTGCTTGATGTATCTACCATATCTCCCAGGAATGAATGAACGTGAGCGACACCCACCTGACTAGCCACACTTGTCCGGTGTTCTTTTCGGGTTCCACCATCTTTGCGCCGCTTTCGAGCCAGTGACCCTGGTCCATTCCTCCAGTTCTTGGTCAGACATTCGCGTCGAATTCAGAGACCCTTTCATGTCAGATGCCCGGATCGCTGGGTGTGATTGTGCTGCGGACAAGCTGGCGTCGCCCTCTGCGCTGAACCGAGTTGGCGCTAGGACGGACGCTTATCTTATCTCGCCTTGCCCCATAAGATAGGACGATAACGTACGCGCTGGCGCCGCAAAGTGTCTGGCCGTGCTCCTGGTCTATAAAGAGGACGGGGACATTCCCAGATCCCTCCAGTCGCCTTTCGGCCTCAGTGCTCTACCATGGCACCCGTTGCCCTCCCCGCTGCCCCCACGATCGTCCACAAGACATCCCCCGCAATGCCGGCCAGTTCTCATCACCCCCTCGACCCCCTCACCCCCGACGAGGTCTGTGTTCCGATTGGTCCTCGTCCGCCGCGTGCACTCATTCGCACGTTCTATTTAGATCAATGCAGTCACCCTCGCCATTAGGCATTACACGACCGCCAACACGCCTATCAGAGCCGTCCGTTTCGTTACGTGCTGTCTTCTCCCGCCCCCGAAGAAGGACGTCCTCGCTGCACTCCGCATTCCCCTCACCCCGGGCGCCAAACCAGAGCCGCCCGTTGACATCACCCGGAAGGCAGAATCGGATGTATGTGCCATTCTCTCCGTCACACATATCCTGACCGCGTCCGCTGCGTAGTTTATCGACGTCATAAACGGGTGAGCGCCAAGATCCACGGGACATGATCGCTAATACATCCGTTGTACCCAGAGGCTGCTACAATGCGATCCTCGCCTTCAACGGTGGAGAGTGGGAAGTCGAGTCCATCGATCGGATCCCCGAAGGCACCGAACCCCAAATCACCATCGAGGAACTTGCCATGTGCGAGGTCATCATTCGTAATGACCCCAAAGTTCAAGCGCTCGCCAAGGAAGTCGGTAAGCGCCTCGATCGTTTGCCAGATTCACAGCACTCAACGATCGCAGGTATCGAGCCCCACCAGATATTTACCGATGGCTGGGCGATTGGCCATGATCTCAGATTTCCCAAACACCAGCGCCTTCAGCAAGCTATTCTCTTTGCACGTTTCTCAGAGCATGACAATCTCTATGCACACCCTCTTGTTAATCTTTGTTCTTTTAGTCATCTTCTTCTTGCCATTTTTAACCTTGAATGCATTTTAGGATTTCATTCCAGTCGTTGACTCTGGTGCAGAAAAAGTCGTCCACATTGACTTTCCCCCGGTATACAGGCACACCACGAATGGATCGTACGAGCTCAGTGTCGACACGACAGACGCAATTCCACTCTCTGAAGACTCATTTGCCATGTCAAATCGTGAACGAATACCGCCCCCATTCGCTTCGTACGACTTTCTTCCGGATCTAATGGAGCATACCGACCCCACACACAAGCCACGCGATGACATCAAGCCTTTACACATCTTGCAGCCAGAGGGCGTGTCCTTCAGGATGAACGGACACGTACTAGAATGGCAGAAGTGGAAGATGCACATTGGCAAGTGTCTTGTCTCTTGATCGTATGGACGGCAATCTAACATGCCGACAGCTTTCAGCCACCGCGAAGGTATCGCCTTATCCACGATTACCTACAATGACGACGGAGAGATTCGACCCATCTTTTATCGTCTCAGTCTTGCGGAAATGGTGGTCCCCTATGGAGCACCCGAATTTCCTCAGACAAGGAAACTCGCATTTGATGCGTAAGCTATCGAACCATTCAACGCCGAGCATTGACTTATTTGGGTCCAGTGGTGAATATGGTATGGGATCCGTGGCCAATGATCTCTCGCTTGGATGTGATTGTTTAGGAAAGATTCACTATCTGGTACGTCATTATATGCCTAATCGGAACGTCTCACTGAATCGCATCCCAGCCTGGTGCATTCGTTACCCATGCTGGAACACCATTTGTGATAAAGAACGCGATTTGCATCCACGAAGAGGATGCTGGCGTCCTCTGGAAGCACACTGACTACCGCCCAGGAGGCCGTTCGCATACCGTCAGAAGTAGGCGTCTCGTCGTCAGCATGGTTTGCACCCTTGCCAACTACGGTCAGATCATCCCCATTTCTTCCGCGCTGTCCCTGAAATGCACCCAACAGAGTACGTTTGGAACTATTACTTCTATCAAGACGGCAACATCGAACTCGAGGTCCGGCTTACTGGGATCTTACAAGTTTACGTGGCTGGTCCCAACGAACCCTCCCCTCACGGAACTATCGTTGCACCAGGTGTTAATGCGCATTTCCACCAACACCTCTTCTCCGTCCGCGTGGATCCCATGCTCGATGGAATTCGCAACTCCGTCATCGAATCTGACATTGTTTCCCTTGCTGCGCCTACAGGGTCGAAAGAGAACTTTGCAGGCAACGGCTTCTACGTCAAGGAACGTATCCTCACGGATCAAGTCAAGGACGGTGCACGGGACTTTGACTGGACCGCCGATCGTCGGTGGAAGATCGCGAATCTGAACAAGACACACGACATTTCCGGGAAACCGTCGTCGTACCAGATCATGATGAAGGGAGGTTCACTTCCTCTTTTGTCAAAGAATGATTCATGCATTGCCCAACGTGCTTCGTTTGTGCGCAAGACACTTTGGGTGGTGAGGGACGAGGAGGGACCGAGAGGTGGAAGGATGTGGCCTAGTGGAAAGTATGTCCCACAGACTCGAGAGGAACCTGAGGATTCTGTTGGCAGATGGGTCAGAGAAGGACACGGAAACATCGATAACGAGGACATCGTGCTTTACCTCACTGTTGGTGCGTGTGCCTCTCCACTCCGTTCACTTCGCAGATCTCATCTCCAACGATCGTAGGCACGACACACATTCCGCGCCCGGAGGACTGGCCGGTGTAAGTATGAGATTCACATCCACAAACATCGCTGCTGATCTTTCGGCCTGCAGCATGCCCGTGGAGCACGTCAACATCCTCTTCAAACCCAATAGTTTCTTTACCAAGAACCCGAGCATGGACGTTCCTGGCACCAAGGACATACACAGCACTCCTGCATTCGCAAACGGATACCATCAGAATGGCCAGAACGGCACGAATGGACTCAACGGAATGAATGGTTCCTCGACGTGTTGCGGGCATTGAAGCACTGACTGTCACGCAATGTATTAGTATCTTGTAATCATGCTGCTCCCTCTGTGTGCTGTTGACATCTGTATATTACATGCCAATGCCCTTCCTGTACGCAACACGAGTTATCCCTGAATGTATACTGCGCTCATTCTGGTACCTTGTCACCTTGAGCATTGAATCATCCCGATCAATTATTCATATACTCACTATACCGCGAGGCGCATACACTGCCCGAACGTTCCTCGGTGTGGCACAAGCCACAGTCGACGGGACATACGCCACTCGATCCACGGAACGAGATCCGCCTTAGAAACTCAATCCCTGCAGGGTCTGACGCTTGACATCCCCGTCGAGCCTCCAGACCTCACGTCTTGCACTTGCACTATGCGGAGCATTCGTTCCGCGTCCCACTCCGGTGTTTTCTTCGTTCCCGGAAGCACCGGCCCGTAGTGTAGGCCGAACGCCGAGCGATGCACACAGGGCCTTGTAGCGCGAACGGATCTGGCGCTGTAGTTTCGATAGGTCGATCGTGTCGTCTGCGTCTGAGGACGTGGGGGACGGTGCCGGAGACGGAGACACGGTTGGGTTGATCGTCGGGAATTGGCGGATGAGGTCAAGGAGGTGGGTGATGTGGTGTAGGACACGTCTGGAGGGGCAAAGGGCGGTATGTCAGTCAACACGAAGGAGCGAGTGTGCAACGCGATGGACCGGAGAGGAGAGAGGGACGAAACTGATCGTTGTGTCCATGTCCACGCTGAGCGTAGATGGCTTTCCACGTCAGCGCGAACCCTTCGTAGAACCCGATTTCTTCCCAGATCTCGAATCCCTTTTCGCGGCCAAGCGCACGGCCCTCGATCAGGCCGTGGATGCGGCCGTGGGCAAAGCCGTCTGCGTAGCCGGCGTCGTAGAACCTGTGGGTAGGAGGGGTCGTTTAGAAATGGAGAGGAGAGAGAGGGTCGGAGCTTGCGGACGTCTGTTCGAGGTGGACGAGCTCTTCGAGGTCAAAGTTCTCTGCCATGTTGACTGGAAATTCGACGGTGCAAGTAACGACCACGTTTGTTTACTTTGGAGACCATTGCCAAACATACAGAGACTTTAGGTCCAAGACTAGCATCACCAAGACGAAGTTGTAGCAATAAGAACGACTTCTTCCCCTTAGACCGGAGTCAAGCCATCAGCTTGGCCACGCGTAATCCACACACCCTTCGCCTCGCTACCCTGGAGTGGTTGTTCAGTCCTCCACCAAAAGCCCAACTCGCGTCCCTCCACTGGCACACCTGTGGACCGTCTTGTTCTATTCGAATGGCGTAGTCTCGAAGTAGCTTTGCACCCCCCGGCTTTTCCGTACAAGTCAGATCCAAACAGGGAGCACGTTCCAATGTCACTCGACGCACATGTTCCTTGAGATATTCCGTCACGTCTACGACAAAGTCGTCGATGACGATGAGACACCGCGTAGGGTTCAAAGCGGCGTAGGCTTGTGTCTCTTCGATAGTCCACGCTTGGCCCGTCCGGGGCTCGTCTGCATCGGTCGTCGTCGTTTCTTTCCGCAGCATTTTCTGTCTCATGTAATGCCTGGCTTCGTTGATGTCCTCTGGACGCGCACGCCGAACCGACGTGACGAGACCGAGGTAATGAAGACCGTCTATGATCCATTTCGATGGGTCCCAGTCCAACATGGACGGACCAGACCTATAATCGTGGGGAAATGCGTGCTAGCCAACGGTAAGCGTATCATGGACATGGAGAGCGGACGTGTATCTGACATGCTAAACCAGCAGAGACGTAAAGATGGGCTGTGCACGACGGAGTGAGACCACTCACGAAATTGTGGTTTCCCTCTCCGCAGGTCAGGATGGCCAATAACTAGAAAATGGCGTTATACTTGCTCGACCGCTGGCATAGGGGCATACCAGATTGCTCTTGGACGTGTCTTCGTCAGAGTACGGCTGCAGGCCGTTCCAGTGTGCCAACCTGGCGATTGCTCAACTTCGAAGCACCCGGGTTGGGTTTTTGCTTACTCACGAATTGACTAGAAATGTAGCATGCCAAACTTGGGAGGATATCAAGTCGGAACGTCGTCTGGTATGACTATAGACGTACTCGCCAATCTAGTCACTAGTCCTCCATAGATGAATGCTCCGACAGGGTCCTCCCAAGAATAACCCAGGGACACTGGGAGAACGAGGCCAAGGACAAATGCAATCGGAACTAACAAAAAAATAGAGACATGCTCGGGGCAGCGCCGTGACAGGGTACTGACCATAATATTTGTGTTGAAAACGGACGACTTATCATGCTCTCATCAGGACCAGCGAGCGGATTTTTTTTCATCTCGTCTCACTCACGTATATCGCTGTCGAGGTCTTCCTTATCGACGGTGTTGATACGTTCGTACTTTGGTTTGAAGAAGATCCATCCCATATGAGAATAAAATAGCCCTCGTGTCGCCGCGTATCTTTAGGTCGTGGTAAGGTCAATCTTTATAGTGATGCCAGAGCTCACGGATCGTGAATAGGGTCGTCCGTAAAACGCTTTCGAGGCTCAGCCAGAATACTCTACGACGTGGAAAGAATGCCTCACATGGTGCAGGCGGTGTCGAAGGCACCTGTCGTTCTTGTCAGCCACTGCCTGTTGGAACAGGGAGTTATGAACCTACCACCACTGGATGAATGGTCAGCATGTTAGGTACAGGTATGAGTCTGTACGAGTTTGCCCACGTACCTTGATAGATCCTTGGCAGGCACTCGAGCCAAGAGCGACAAGTACGACTCGCACCGGGAGGCTCGCCCGAAAGGTGCGATGCGAATAAAG
>JBBPUB010000374.1:0-16058 GCA_038094415.1 Xerocomus alliaceus
AATCCACAGTTTCCTTGGGTTTGCCAATTTTTATCGAAAGTTCATCCCCAACTTTTCCAACATCGCAGCCCCTCTCACTCTCCTTATCAGAAAGGACGAACCCTGGAAATGGACTCCCCAACAACAGAACACCTTCGAAATCCTCAAAGAAGCCTTCATCTCTGCGCCTGTACTACAACTCCCTGACCCTAGTAAACCCTTTTCCATAATGACGGATGCCTCCCTACTTGCAGCAGGAGCCGTTTTACTCCAAAAGGATGTAAACAGAGACGATCACCCATGCGCCTACTTTTCCAAGACATTTTCCTCTGCAGAACGAAACTATGACATCTACAACAGAGAGCTACTTGCCGTCATCCTGGCCTTGGAGGAATGGAAACAGTATCTTTCCAGTTCCTCCCATCCCGTCACCATCATCACCAATCACAAAAACCTATCGTACATTCGTGATCCCAGAAAACTCTCTAGACGTCAAGCACGTTGGTCGTTGTTTTTACAGGATTTTGATCTGGTTTGGCAGGTTACACCAGGAACCAAGATGGGCCCAGCAGATGCTCTATCCTGGCGATCCTTCCTAGATACCTCTATGGACAACAGTGACTCTTCCATAGTTCAAGAACCCACCATCATCCAAGCACTTGACACTGCCTTATTACTCAAAATCAAATCCTCCTCTGCCAACGACCCCCTCGTCCTTAAGGTGCTTAAAGCAACACAATTGGGCTCCCCATTATTCCCCAGATCGGTTGTATCGGACTGGAGGTTTGATAACGGCCACCTTTTTTACAGAGACAGATTATACGTTCCCCCGGAGCACAGGTCTTCCCTACTCCACACGTTCCACATGGCACCAACCACAGGACACATGGGGCAGTTTCACACCAAGACCCTACTCAAACGGGACTTTTGGTGGCCTGGCCTGGCCACTTTCATCAAGAACTTTGTGAATGGATGCCCCACTTGCCAAACATCTAAGGCCAACACCCATCCCATAGTTCCACCGCTCTCACCAATCCCCTCCATTGCCACCCTCCCATTTCGGCAGCTATCAGTTGATCTCATCACAGATTTGCCTCTTTCTGAAGGATTTGACTCAATCATGGTCGTGGTTGACCATGGGCTTACAAAGGGGGTAATTCTCATCCCTTGTCACAAAACCATCGACGCTCTGGGAGTTGCCTGCCTGTTCCATGATCATGTGTTCAAGCGGTTCAGAATACAGGACTCCATCATCTCAGATCGGGGACCACAATTTGCCTCCGCCCTTGCACAAGAGCTAGCCAGAATGCTCCACTATGACGTCAAACTATCCACGGTGTATCACCCTCAGATGGATGGTCAAACCGAGAGGACCAATCAGGAACTTGAAACTTACCTTAGGATCTTCTGCGGGAACAACCCCCATGAATGGGCCAAATTCCTTACCACCGCTGAGTTCCAGCACAATTCCTGTCCTCATTCGTCCACTCAGAAATCCCCATTCAGCCTCATGCTGGGATACAAGCCCAGAGTGTTTCCCCCTCTCTGTAAAACCTTTATCCCCGCACTCTCCTCCAGGATGGACGCCCTTGCCAAAGCCAGAGATGAAGCCCTAGCAGCCCATAGTTCCGCATGCCTAGCGATGAAACAACATCAAACAATTAAGTTCACCCCCTGGAAGGTAGGAGACCGAGTATGGCTGGAAGCCACCCATCTCTGCATCCCATTCCCATCCAGGAAGTTAGCTCCCAAACGAGTGGGACCCTTCGAAATCATCCAAGTCCTCTCCCCTCTGGTTTATCGCCTCAAACTCCCCAAGTTGTGGAAAATCCACAATACGTTCCACGCCTCCCTTCTATCCCCATTTAAAAAGACTCCCACTTACGGCCCACCGTTCCTAGAACCCCCACCTGAGATCATTGACAACAAAGAGGAATATGAAGTTGAAGCCATTTTAGCTCACAAGGGAACTCCCGGTCGATATCATTACTTCATCAAATGGAAAGGCTACGCCCCATCAGAAAATACCTGGGAACCTGAAAGTAATCTCCATCACACTGCCTCCATTTTGACAGATTATAAATGCCACCATCAACTGTGGTAACCAGGAGACTTCATGGAACACCTTGACATCCAGCTGATTATTTCCATCCTCCTCCTCTGCTTTATTCTTATCGCCACAGTTGTGGTCACCATATATTGGGCAGCCACATTTCCTCATTGTCAGTAGATGCCCATCGACCCCATCATTTTAGTTGCCCTTGAACATGCTTTCTCTGTCTTCATCCACCTCCTCGTTGTGGTCTGGATATGCACGACTCAGATCCTCATGAGTGCAGCCTGGATTCTTGCCCACCTCCGCCACATTCATCCTCTACCGCGCCATCCTCACGGACCCCCAGCTCCTCCACGCCATTGAGGTCCTCCCTTTATACCAAGACGATGAAATTACCCAGGAGCTAGTCCGACTATTTCTTGAAGCAGCCCGTGTGCAGTATTATCATCACAGTTGTATTCCATCTGACACTCCCCCTATGGCGGGAATTCCATTACGTTTAGCTATTAACAAAATCCCTGAAAGGATTCTTTCCTTACTTTGTCTTTTTGGCTTTGATATATACGTTTCAATGATCCCTCCCACACTTCTTTTTCCTACTTTCCGTCGTATTTACCTTTCTCTCTCGCTGCAAGAATGTGACCACTACCTGGAGTCTATCTCTTCTATATCAAACACCGCACCTGTTTCTTCTACTTCACCTTCGCCTCCTACCACTACTGCTCCTTCTTCTCCAGCCCCACTCCATGTCGCTCTCTCTGAACGCCTCTCCTCACCCCCTCCTCCGCCATCCCCCATTGCAACCTCCACATCCTTGGTGTTCCTGGACTCCGAAGGACCATTGGGAATCACCACCTATGAACTTGACCAAGGAGTCATCGTGGCAAACAGGGAGTTCTTACTCACCCTCCCTAATGGCCAATGAGTACTATCTTCTCCCCATTGGGTACTCCAACTGGCTACCAGACCTCTACCTGCCTCCACCACCACTACTTGCTTTCATTGTGGAGGTAGGGGTCATTATTGAGCAGACTGTTCCCAGTACCGATGCCCTACCTGTAACCAATCTGCTCCTGGTCACAATGTTCGCGATTGCCTTCACACCCAATGCTCCTTTTGCCTACAATGGGGGCATGGACCTCGCTTCTGCCCTCAGCGAGTTTGCGCCACTTGTGATGCACCTGGACACGTCAGAGATGATTGTCCGTTTGAGCATTATACTGTACCTCAGGCCTCTGCTATCTTTGGAGGATCCACTCAGGGCTAGAGTATTGGAAGTGGGACTTCCAGTGTACGAAGGGGGTATTGTTACAATTTTACTCCTTCATCGTTGCATCTTCCTCCTTAGTATCTCTATTCCACAGTACCAACCCCCATTCTTCTTCACATACATAGAACGTTATTTCATCCTGGTGGTGACTCCACGTTCCACAGCCCTTATCTCTTTGTAATCCGTTACCGTTATGTTGGGATGCTTATCTCTCCGCAGCAGCTTCTCTCACAGCGGCTTAGTCTCCCCATCTTCCATGACATTCCATAGGTTTCTTTCACTTACCTTTATATTCGGCGCCCTGTATCATAGTCTACATTCTTGGTCTACGCAATCCACGTAACCTTGAGTCCGCTGCAGTCATTGCACTGTGCCCTTGTCACTGTCAACATCCCCTCAGCACCAAGTAACCAACAGATGACTCTACGTTCCCCTCGTACCCCTTGCCCCCCAAGTAACAGACTCAGGCTACTCGCGTAACACTAATTAGAAGAATCTATGAATTTAATGTTTAAGAAACTAGGTGAAAGAATATCATGGAGATCATGCCAAAGATGTGTTAGAGATGACACTGAAGTACTGGAGTTGGACTGGTATGTGATAGTATCCCCCTCTTAGGCCTAAACCCCTGAAGGCCATTTAGCCAATGAACAATATGGAGTGGCAGAATTCGAATTTCATTGTTTTCTGAATTTATAAGTCTGGCAGGCCCTAGATTGCTCCTCATCCTCAAACCATCACTATTATGTCCAACCAATTCACCAATATCAAGGAGTGAGATGATGTCTGCCTCATAGAGTGTAAGAATAATGATGACATGCTATGGAACACAAAGGCAGCAGAGCAGAGATGGAGGGCAAAGGTGTGGAGGGAGGAGGAGGCATAGAAGAAGGTTGAGGAGGATGTGAGGAAGAGGGCAGAGGCAGAGGTAGAGGCAGCAAGAAGGTGGAGGAAGTGTAGAAGGTGGTGGGGGAGTGGAAAGTGGCAGAGGAGTGAAAGGTGGCAAAGAAAGCCACAAAGAAAAGGGTAAGCACTTTTTTGATAGAGTTTGATCCAAAGCTGACCAATGGCCAGGCTATAGAGGTGGCTGCACAGCAGAGTAAGGGCAAGAGGAAGGAGAAGGCATGGAGTGGGCCCCCTGCATGCTGGAGATGCAAGGACCACAGGCTCAAGTGCCAGCTCAGGTCCAAAAAATTGACTTTGTGCATGGAGTGCCATAAGGCAAAGGCCAAGTGTGAGCAGCCCAGGGTGGAAAGGCCAGAGAAGTGAAAGAAGTGGGTTGTGGTCAAGGTGATGAAAAGACCAGTGAAAAAGGTGCATATAAAGGGTGGAGTGGAGGCTGGGCCAAGTGGCTTAAGCAGGTTGACTTTGAAGTGGGCAAGAGCCCTTCAGAAGATCTTGGAGTCATTAGTCAGACTTCAGGAGGCAGTCACAACACAGATGTGGTGTCTTGTTCACCAGACCCAAGTGCTCAAAGAGCTGGTGCAGCTCAAGGCAGAGGAAGTCTATAGCTTGAATTTGGAGTCAGAGTCAAAGGCAGAAAGGAAAGAGGTGAAAGAGGTGGTGGTGGAGTTGAAGGGGTTGGAGGTGGAGAAGTGGGAGGTGTGGAGGAAGGAGTTCAAGAACAAAGAGTCAGATAGTGAGTTTGAACCTGAGATATAGATAGATAGCTGGTAACTATTGGAATGGACTTGGTTTTGTCACACAGAGTGAGCTTGAAATGGAGCAACTAAGCAGAGTGAGGTCCAGGCTTATTTGAGTATCAGAGATAGAAGTCATCAATGAGTTTGGAAGCATGTCTGAGTTCTGTAGCTAATAGTCAGGAAGTCTTATTGCCAGTACCTTTGTAGCCAGATCAACAGACCAAGTACAATAGCTTGCAGTTTCTTCATCTATAGTTGATCTTTGAGTTCAAGATTTCTGTGATTTCATATTCCAATTCTTCTTCAATCTCAACCAGAGGTGGCAGAGGTTGGATCTGATCTGGAATGGTATTTGGAATGGAGGGTTCTAATTGTGATATGTGGAAGACTGGGTGTATGGACTTCATGGTATCCAGGAGTTGGAGTATGAAGAAGTGTGTGCCTGCTTGGGCAATGATGATATAAGATCCTAAGTTTTTTTCTGATAGTTTCTTGGAGGGGCATGTGGATCAGAAATACTTGGCCTTGACAAAGGCTTGGTCACTGACTTTGAAGTCCAGTACTGGAGTTCATTTGACATCTGTGGAACCTTGGTATCACTTTTGAGTGGCAGCTATCTCCTCATGAAGGTATTCATGGAGGAAATCAAGGTCTACAGAGTATTCTTGTGCTCAGGCAGAGATGAGATCTCTCTCCAGATGTATTGTCATATTTGGGTGGTAGCCCTTATTGGCAAAGAATAGAGAAACTCTGGTGGTTGTATTTGGAGTGTTGTTGTATGCAAACTCCACTAGGGGCAGAAGTTTGAACCAGTTGTCTTGTTAATAGTTATAGTATACCTGAAGGTACTGCTCCAAAGTCTGGTTCATACACTCTGTTTGCCCATCACCTTTCAGATGGTATCTGGAGGTGAAGTGAAGTCAAATGTCAAGGGCCTTACCAAGCAAGCAAAAGAAGTGAAAGATGAACTCTGAGCCTCAATCAGAGGTAATGTGGGAGGGGACTTCATGCTTGAAAAAGACATAAAGGAGGAAGAGTTTTGCAAGCTCCAAAGATGTTACCTTATCATTGGTTGAAATGAAGATACATTGCTTGGACAGGTGGTTGATGATGACTAAGATAGTGGTGTGTCCAGAGAACACAGGAGTTATTCAATAAAGTCCATAGATATGAAGTTTCATGGCTTTTTGGGGATGGAAAGTTGTTTTAGGAGTTTATATGGCTTATGCCTTGGGATCTTGACTCTAGCACATGCAGTGCAGGAGGAGACATATTCTTTGACAAATGTTCTGATGATTGGTCAAGTATATTCCCTATGGATTAGCTCCAGAGTGTGGTTTTGTCTGAAATGCCCAGATAGTGGATGGTCATGCTTGTACCAGAGCACTCAGAGTTGAAGGTTGTCAGTATCTGGAACATAAATACAATCATCCAAATGGAGGAAGCCATTGAAGTCAACAGACCAGCAGGGATCAGAGTCAAAGTCAGAGAGGTGGATGGCAGTAATGGGGTTGGAGGGAAGGGTGGAAAGAATATTACCGTGGAGTAACTCAATGTTGAAAAGAGTACTGGCCCAGAGAACTGGAGCTGTGAGGTAGGTGGCCCATAGAGATGCAGTGAGCTGTTCCTGCATGAATATCAGGCAGAAATTGTGGGAGTTGATATGAGCATAGTCCTTATCTCCTTTTTTGGGATAGACATCCTAGCATCTAGTGAGGGCATCAGGCTTCACTTTGAGGCATTCAGGGCAGAAATGAATGATCATGTTGAATTGGAAAAGGAACTCCAACCACTGGGCTTGCTGGCAGATCAGGAGTTTAGTCATGGCAAAGTACTTCAAATTCTTATGATTGGTGACAATGTTGATTGGAGTACCAGATCCTTCAAGGTAATGTTGCCAAGTCTAGAATGCTTCATGAATGGCAAGTAGCTCCTTGTCATGGGTATCATAGTTTAGCTCCAAAGAGTGGAGTGTCTGAGAGTAATATGTGACCAGCCAGATTTCTTTGTCCATACAATGAATAGAGAGAATATTAGTGATCACATAGTTGGAGGCATTGGTCTCCACTATAATTGGAGCATCTGGAACCCAATGGGTAAGGATTGGAGCAGAGGTGAAGGCATCCTTGAGTGCCTAGAAGGTGGAGTGACAGTTGTTGAAGAAAAGCCACAGAATACCTTTCTGTGTGAGTTGGGTTAAAGAAATGACAATGTCAGAGTAGTTGTTGATGAAATGCCTATAGAAATTTGTGAAACCTAGGAAGGACTGAACATCCTTGACTTTCCAAGGCTCAAACCAATCCTGAATTGCCTTAACTTTTTCTGGAGACATAGTAAATCTGGAGGGGAAGAGCTGGTATCTGAGGTACTTGGTGGAATCAGTGTGGAATTTACATTTCTTTGGTTTGGTGTAAAGTCCATATTTGCAGAGTTGACAGAGTACCTTCCAGACATGCTCCTTATAGAAGGCCTTGTCTGTGGAGTAAATGAGGATGTTGTTGAGGTAAACAATCATGCAAACATCTAGCAAGTCAGCAATGATGGTATTGATGAACTGCTGGAAAGCTGCCAGAGTGTTGGTAAGTCTGAATGACATTACTAGCCACTCATATGAGTCATAGCAAGTCCAGAAAGAAGTCTTCCACTCATCACCCTTGGTGATGCAGACCAGATGATATATATGCTGGAGGTTGAGCTTGGTGTAGATCTTTGCTTAGCTTAGAGCATCTAGAAGGTCAGAGATGTGAGAAAGGGGGTAGTGGTCTTTCTTTGTGATCTTATTGAGTTCTTGAAAGTCAATATAGAGATGGAGTGAACTGTTCTTCTTGTGGATAAAGAGGACCAGAGCAGCATGGATGGAGAATGAGGGGTGAATGAATCCATTGGCTGGGTGTTCATTGAAAAATGTCCAGAGTGCCTCAAGCTTGAAGGTGGAGAGGGAGTAGGTGGTGCCTAGTGGAGGGGATGTGCCATCTTTCAGATCAATCTTGAGGTTATGTTTGTAGTGTGGGGCCAGTGTAGAGACCTTGCTCTTGCTGAACACATCCATAAAGTCATGGTAGTCTGAAGGGACTTTGGAAAGATCGACTGGTCCAGAATAGCAGAAGACACTCAGAGTTTAGTATTCTTTGGGCAGAGTTGCAGGCTAAATTGAACAGAGCCCTGAAGGCAACAGGCCAATGCAAACATGGGTGTGTTAATCAGCATAATGGGTGGAGCCTTGCAATCATGGAAATGTAGGATATTGGGGGGTGCAGAGTCAGCCAGAGGACATAGGTCTAAAGGCTGCAGAGTCAAGCTCAGGGTTGCTGGCATGGTCTGTTCAGGTGTATAGAATAAAATACTACTCGAAACCCAATTAATCAATGGATTGTAGCAGATGAGCTGGTTATGTCCTAGTACAAGGAAACAAGATCCATCCAATAGAGTGACGTAGAATGTTGTTGAAGTGATATCACTGGTTTCAAAATGGATAGAGAGATCAAGAGCTTGAGTAATGGAGGAGTTGGAAGTTCTGTCGAATAGCTGGAGTTTAAGTAGAGGGACAGAGTAAGGGAAAAGTCCATGGTTATTAATGAATGTAGTGTCTATAAAACAGTTGGAAGAGCCAGAATCTACAAGTGTAGAAAAGAACAGAATATCATATGAAAGTATTAAGACAGATGGCATAAGGGAATGAGGGTCTGGGAGAGCAGACTTCTTTTGGTGCACAGATGGAGTCAATGCAACCTTAAGTCCATATAGAGTCTATAAGGTCATGGACTATTTTTTCATCTCCATATTAGAGGCCTCTGGTTTGTCTTCTGGAGTTGCAGTCATAGCCACACAAGCCTTGAATGCCCAGAATGAAGACTTTAGGCATTCCTTTGTCTTGTGACCAGCTTGGCCACAAAATATGCATAAGTTGTTGTCAAAGTGGTGCTTATGCTTGGCTGCTGTAAGTTTGCCATCTTTACCTAGTTTAGACAATAGGTCTAGGTTGGGGATTATGGAGGATCTGGAGTTGGAATTACTTCCAGAGTTGGGGGTTAAGGAGCCCTTGATAGAACTTCTAGACTTATTTTCAGAGGTGGTGGCAGGTGGAGTTGCAGAGGTGGGGGCCCTAGAGTTGTTGTTTCTGGAGTTGAATCTGAAAGCCTTGTTGGCCCTGGAGATTTCTTCTCAACATTCCCAGTAGTGGTGATTGATTTATTGCACCATTGCATGGAGATTATGGAGGTTGCTCAGCTTGCCAAGCCAAGACAACTTGTCTTTGATTCTGTCAGAGAGTCCATTATAGAAACTCTGGTGAAGCACTCTGGGGCCCCATTTCTGGACTTGGCTTGCCAGATGATTCCAATGAACTACATAATTGAATATATGCTGGGTGTCCTTCATGCAAAGTTGCTCAAGTTGAGCCTCTGCATCACCAATAGGGTTGTGAGGACTGAAGTTTGATTGTAGCTCATATAGGAACACCTCCTAGCTATTTATCCAGAGCAAATGGTGCTCCAGAGATTTACGGCCAAGAAGGTCCAGCTCGAAGTATTTCAGTGCAACTCCTTTAAGATAGGATTGTACAAAGGTGACCTTGAAACAGTCATGGTGGAAGGACTTTGGGTTAGCTTGGAAGTTCAGCTTGCATTGAACTATAAATGGGCAGAGCTTTTAGGGATCCAGCCTATCAAATAGGTCTGGCTCCCAGACCTTGGTTTTGGGAGTATTGGAAGAATTGTGCTGGAGTGTGTTCTGGGTCATATCCCAGATTGCATTGGCAAGTTGGGTGAATGTCAAATCCAGGTCCTCCAGACTAGTCCAACGATGTCCGGAACGGAGTTGCAACAGGAGGGTGAGGAAAGGATGGGTGGAATGGAGGGGGTGAGGACGTTGGCGCAGGACTTATGTGTCGCGCCCTTGTACTTGTTATCCTTGGAGTCAGAGGTCAGATGAGCGTAGAGCTCGAGGTTGGAAGCATGAGGAGGAGACTAATTCAATATTCAAACTGAAGTATGTACAAGTTGGAGTATCATATTTATACTATGGAGTCCAGATGGATTAGTAACAGAATGTGACAGGTTGTCAAAGGTGAAACAGAATGAGTAATGATATATCAAAGTTGGAGACAGGCTGGGGACATGCCCAAGACAGGTCAGAGACAAGTCAGAGACAGATGTCCGAGACAGGTCTGGGACAGGTCGGAGACAGATGTCAGGCTGTCATACTAAGTGAGACACCTGCTCGGAGAAACTAAGAATGAGAATAACTGAAGGAGATCATATGAATTGGGAATACGAGAGACGAGATAAGAGATATCTAGGAGATCGTACCAGAGATCGTACTGGAGATCATGCCGGAGAGTACCAGAGTACTGGAGTTGGAGCGGTATGTGACAACATCCATTTTCTTTTGTTCAGGTGTGGGTATTGAGGTTTCCATACTTCTGATTTCTACAATGTCTGGGAAAACTTTCTTTGTTTTGGTTATATGCAAATCAAGTACTGGTGTTTTGTCCCGGCCAAGCTCATCTTCTAGATGAGACCTGCATGACAGCAAAGATAAAGTTTCTTCTATTTCTAGAATAGCATATTGGTTAGGGCTTCCTCCATTCCCAGACTTTTGGGGTTGCCCTAAGCTTTTCTCTTTTTGGAGATAGTCTTGTAATCTTGGAACCAAGCCCTTGTTTCTTCGAAACTCATTCCTGCTATGGACTTATTCCAATCTTGTTCCTTTCCTTTGTCCTTTTCTGGAATTGAGGAGTCTTCCTGACTCATTTCTCATATTTTTCTAGATGGAAGTCCTGTAGCACACCAATGAGCATGTCCTTCTCCAAGGAATTTGCATTTTTCGCATGCCTTTTTTGGTTTAGTGCACTTAGAGGCCATGTGTGGTCCTTGACAATTAAAACATTTCAAGGGACCTCGTGATCCTTGCCCTTTTTGGACTGCATCTATATCCATGGCGTTTGGATCTCATGAGGGCTGTGAGATTCTATCAGCAGTTCCTCTCCATATGAATCCCAAAAGCTCCTGTCTTTCTCTGTATTCTTTTACCTTTTTCATGAATGTGGCACAATCTCCATAGCAACCATCTTTCAGGAATAGGTATTTGACCATATCTTGATTCATATTGTGTTCCATGATCTGCAATATACAATCTCCATCGTATTCAACTGTGGCTAGGTAATTCTCTAGTTTTACAAGATATTAAGCAACAGTCATTTTGTCGGTCTGTTTTAGATTCTTGATTTGTCTCCTAGCCCATTCTTTCTTGTTTGTTAAGCAGAAATGAAGTTCTATGAGCTTCTTGAATTCAGGCCAGTCTGTGCCATTCCCTTTTAGGATTTTATTCAGGTAAGCTCATGTGAATGCTCCCACATCTCCTTTTGTTATTTGAGATAGTATGGCTTTTACTCCTGCTTCTCCATGAAGCATGCCAATGTTTTCCTGTTTCCATACTTGAGCTTTCGTCCACCATTCTTCAAACTTCCTTCCTCTTGTCCCATCGTATTCTCCTGGATCTACAACAATCTTAGTGATTCTGGCAGAGCCATGGGAAGATGGTTCTGCTTTAAGCTGCTCTTCCATTTCATCTACAGCATCTCACAATTTTCTGTTTTCATGTAATATTTGTTCCATAGACCAGCTATGAAGATCTAGATATTCTTTGAGATGAATATCTAATTGGGATAGATCATTTTTGGAAGATCCAGCTAGCGCATCAAGCACATTAGATAGGTGCTCAGGTAATGCCATTATTTATTCCCAGGCAGCGATGGTTTTGTTATCATCTTCTCAATCGGATCTGACTAATTTAGGAATGTGCCAGTCGTTTTCGTTGAACCAGCCTTCTCTGTATCTCCAATTATCTCCGGATACTTTTGTTGGGCTTACTATTCCGAAGCTGATTCTGAAGGGGTTTTCCTTGGTCTTGTATACATGTACTACAGCTAATATTGATGCATTGCATTCAATGACTTGTTTGATGATCCAGCAAGTTACTGTGGTAATAACTAGAAAGATTCCTACAATGGTGGTGAGAATGAGTTCCAATGTAGAAATCATTCAGCACTGGTGAGGATTGTGGTGGAGTCCTTCACCAAAAATCCAACCTTCTGAGGTGGTGTTGGTGGCAGGTACTACTCCAATGAATGCAGAGAAAGGTGAACGAAAAGTTCTTGTTTGGTTTCCTACAAAGAGGATTGGGACTTGCAAGTCAGTTGTGTACTTGGCAATCCACCTAAGGAAGTAGATTGTGATGATGTAAAAAGTCAGACTAAAAAGGAGGAGAATGACAATTAATTGCATTCAATATTTGTAAGAGCGAGGCAGGATGTTTTGTAATCCTATCCTACTTCCTCTTTCTATTCCCCTTTTTATCTCCTGCTGGTATTGCCTTCTTTGCCTTTTCCTAGGTGGTGGTGGTGCTGCAGGTGCTTCTTTGAACTCATATTCTGACCACCCTTCTGATAGGTGGCACTTGGGGAGGTTGAAGGTATGGCTATAGAAATTTGCCTGTACCATCGAAGCTATACCGTAAAATGCCCTCTCTTCTTCTGAGGGCAGCTGCTGTAGAGGTAACCGATCTGCGACGTCTATAACGCTTGGACCCAGGCTGCAGTCATTCAGGTCGGGGGTAGGAGGAAGGAGGAGGTCAGGGGACTCAGACTCTCTCTCTAACTTCGTAGGGGCATATAGTGTAAGGGGGACAACTATGTCCTCTTCCTTCATTTCTGTGGCTGGCGATGTACTCTCTTCACAGCCGATCTCTTCTCTTAGATCTCCTATGATCGTATCTTTGACGATCGAGTCCTGATAGGGGAAGCCTGGTAAAGAAGCCTCTAACTCTCGTAAAAAGGCTGTGGCAGGTGACTCAGATCTGTTCCCACCCTCCAGGACCTGGGCAGCCTGTTCTTGCCCTACTCTCAGTTCTGCCCGTTGGCAACTGACAACGAAGGGACAAAGGGAGTGGTGGAACTGGGGGAAGGACACTAGCACTCGTTAGTACTGGTCCTGTAGTAGAAGGGGTCACTAGAAAAGGTAAGAGTCTAGTCTAATGAAAGGGCCAAACTCCTTGAGAGAACTTGAAACCAGTTCTACTACTACTATCAGTTAATAAGGAAGTAAAAGTACTAACTTGCTACGGTTAGTAGAGAGTTGAGGTGGTCTTGAAGCTTAGGAGTTGAGTTCAGGTGAAGACCAAGAGACTAGACTGGGGATCTACCCAGCATCATTCTTGGGGTTTATATACTACTATACTATTTGTACATGTTTGTTTAACCCTAATATCTGATTAGGTAGAATGCTATGCCTACGCAGTAGGGATGCGACTAAGGTAAGAGTCCATGTTGTAGCTATCCAATAGCATTAAAGGCATACCACAGCCTCTAGGGCTGAGGGGAGCAGAAATGACTAACATGTTTGATACTGTGGGTGGCAGATCAAATGGAAGAGAAGCCACAGCAGCAGTAATGAACTGGGCTGTGCCATAGCCATGCATAGCACAGAAATGAAAAGAATCACTCGGTGAATAAAAGGGCATTGGCTATACATGGTGGAAGTCTAGAAGGACATGGTAATAACCATGGCAAAGAATAGCCAAATGGAGATAGATCTGATTGGGAAGAAGAGCAGAAGATAAGCATGATCAGATTAGTCATGAAATGATAAGATAAGATCAAGCAAAAAGTATATGCTAAGTCCATTACGATGAAGAGTCTATCAGAGACTGTATACAAGATGGCAAGGATTGTCACAGATTGACTGTGCAGAGTGTTTTTCCATATGTGAGAACTTGTGCATAGCAGCAAGCTGGGTGGAGAGGTCACAAGTGTGATGAATGGTAGTGAGTGTCTCCCAGATGACTTTTGAGTCGTCACCTTGAATATGAATGATTTGGCTATCATCAACATACAGCACAATCTTGGCACTGGCTTTAAGCTGACATACAGTGAATGTGTCAACAGCTGTGGGGGTGGCTGTGCTTGGATTGGGTGCAGTCTTCTTGCCTAACACAATACCCCAGAGATTAGAGCAGATGAGTAGTGCATGCATTTGGACATGCCAGATCAGATAGTTGGTGTTGTTGAGACATGGCATCATAGTGGTATTGAGGATCAACATGATAGGCATAAAAGAGTTGTTAGAAGTGAGGAAGGTGGATGTATGTGGATTTTAGAAGTGATCTGGAAAGGAAAAGACTGAGAGATGATCTATAATGCAGCCCATCAGTCAATAGATTGGTTTGCAATGCCTGCAACACAGCCCATTAGTCAACAGCATGCTTGCACAGCCTGTCATGTGGCTATCATTTGTGTGAGACCCTGATAGCACAAGGCCTAGTCTACTATGTTGAAAAGCCAGTCATTGGGACTGTGGCAATGAGTGGATTAGGCAGGACAAGGCAACAACACAGTTGTTCACAATAGTAGATAGAAAAAGAACTATGGTATGACAGACAATCTAAATAATGTATTATGTAAGCAGTAAACAAGGACTATGAGTGATCACTTCAACATGTGTAAGTTTGAGATTCTCCATAGATAACCAGACCTACTGTCCTATTTGGTAATCAGAGGAGTTACTCCTAGATTGATCTGCATACTTCTTTTGATGTGATTGAGCCACTTTTATATTCTATTTCATTTGATCAAAAGCAGTGGTCATCTTATCTGTAAATCTGATAGCGGCTAGTGCTTTGTCTGTCTTTGGAGGTCCTATCCCCATTTGAGGAGTATACAACTTAGTTACTTCAAAAGGGGATTTCTTGGTTGAAGCATGTTGCTTAGAGTTAATGGAAAACTAGGCAATGGCAAGCCAATTGGCCCATTTGTCTTGTTTTTCTGAACAAAAGATTCTTAAAAACTTTTGAACTTCTTTGTTAACAATCTCTAATTGTCTGTCTGTTTGTGGATGGAATGTGGTGCTAAGTTTGGTATCAATAGATAGTGCCTTATTGATTTTGGTCATAACTTACACAGCAAATTGCAGACCTTGATCTGAAACTATAGAGGAAGGAAGACCATGATGCTTCCACACATTGTTCAGAAATAGATGTGCCATATTTAGGGCACTACACTGCTTTGTGCAGGGAATAAGTTCCACTTCCTTGAAAAATCTATTGATGATCATGAGGATAGTGTCAAAAGTGTGGGATTTAGAAAGATTGGTGATAAAATCTGCAGAAATATGGGTCCAAGGGGTTTTTGGAATAGGAAGCAGCATCATTAATCCACTTGTGGGTTTATTGGTTCCTTTGAATCATTAGCACCTTTCACAATGACTCACATAATCTTTTGTAAAGGTAGATATTTCTGGCCACCAATAATATCATGTGATTAGTTCTAGGGTCTTTTCATATCTAGCATGTCCAGCCATTGGTGAGTCATGGAATAATCTGAGAATATCCATCTTTATCAAAGCAGAATCTAAAACATATATTTGTCTCTGCAGATCATCTTTGCCTTTTGTTAGAGAATGCTTTCTGCTAATATAGATAGTATCTCCTTTGGTGAGCTTACAAAGCTCATTGAATATGGATTTGTTAAGTCATTTGCCTTCATTGAAGATGAGAAGTGGGGTATCTGTTCCTATCTGTCCAATCTGCTCTAGTGGTATTACTAGTACTTCTTTGTTGTTATTTTCTATACTGATGGTGTGATCTTCTCGTCTAGAAAGAGCATCAGCTTTTTTCATGGTTGCTCCTGGCTTATGAATCCATCTTAAATTAAATCAAGATAAGTATTGTGCCCATTGGGCTTGTCAGCAATTAAGATCTTGTTATGTCTGATACCATTGGAGGTTTTGATGATATTCCAGACTTCCACAGGAAATCTAGCTTCTTTGAGATAATGTCTCCATTTCTCCAATGCTCTTATTACTGAAAACATTTCTTTATTGGAGATGGGGTAATTTTGTTTGGCAGGTTGCATGCTATGTGAAGCATAAGCAACAGGATGCCACTTGTCCTCTTTCTTGATTAAGAGCACAGCTCCCATGGCATAATCTGAAGCATTGGCTTCTAAACAGAATTTACAATCTATATCTGGATAAGTGAGCACAGGTGCCATTACAAAGGCATTCTTGAGCATATCAAATGCTTCTTGCTGTGCATCACCCCATTCAAATGGGACTTC
>JBBPUB010000375.1:5977-16024 GCA_038094415.1 Xerocomus alliaceus
CCGTGCGGGGAGTGCGGAGGGAAGGTGAAGGCGATCCATGGCGGACAAGAATAAGACAGAAGAGGCCGATCTTCCCTTCATGTCCCCATCTCGGAAACACCTCCGAAGCCGACGACCGACGCCATCGTAACCCTAACCCCAGTCTAGGTCTCCAATGCTCCCCCTCCTCCGTCGTCGTGCGCTCCCCTGCGGACGGGCCATGTCCCTCCACGCAACCCCGCCCGACGCCGCCACAGAGTCTGCAGAGTTCGAGGCCCGCGTCGCCCGTCTCGCCGAGTACTTTGCCCGTCCCCGCTTCGCCAACGTCTCCCGCCCGTACTCGCCCCGCGATGTCGCACTCAAGCAGGGCTCTGCTCCCGTCCTCCCCCTCCCCGCGTCCCTCCTGGCCGACAAGCTCTTCCGCACACTCGAGCACGCTAGCGCCAACGGTCTCCCCGTACATACGATGGGGGCCATCGACCCCGTCCAGATGACACAGATGGCCAGCCATCAGCAGGTCGTCTATGTGTCTGGCTGGGCCGCTTCCTCTCTTCTCACCACTGGCAGCAACGAGGTAGGACCCGACTTTGGGCATGTACCTCTCCTTTTCCATCCCAACCCCATCTCACGCCACACAGAGACTACCCGTACACCACAGTTCCGAACCAGGTACAACGTATATTCCGCGCTCAGCAACTACACGACAGAAAGCATTACGACGAACGCATGTCCGCTTCTCCAGACGTGCGTGCAACTATGCCATACGTCGACTACCTGCGTCCCATCGTCGCAGACGCTGACACCGGGTACCTTGCTTTAACATGCCTTCTCCAACGTAAATACTCACTACTGTCAGTCACGGTGGCCCATCTGCTGTCATGAAACTGGCAAAGTTATTCGCAGAGTCTGGCGCATCCGCCATTCACCTCGAAGATCAACTCCACGGCGGAAAAAAGTGTGGTCATCTTGCAGGAAAGGTTCTCGTACCGCCCTCCACCCATATCTCCAGACTCGTAGCCACTCGATTCGCCCTCGACATGTTAGAGTGTCCTATGTTGGTAATTGCGAGGACCGATGCCGAAAGTGGGAGACTTCTCAGTTCAAGCGTAGACCCCGGAGACCACCCGTACGTTATGATTTTCCGTCATGTTTTCCATCCTAGGGTGACTGATGATCTGCATCGTCAACAGATTCATCCTAGGCACGACTACTCCCGGACAACCCCTTGCCGAAGCGCTCGCAGGTGCTGTCAACGCGGCTGATGCTGCACGTATCGAGAAAGAGTGGGATGCCACCCATCTACTGATGACCTTCGACGAGGGTAAATCCACCTTTGGTCATATCTTGTGCGACTAACATCTATTTCATTAGCCGTCAAACATGCTCTTCTGACGACCCCTTCCATATCCTCGCCCGATTCTGTTTTCGAGCACTATAAGTCTCGTATTGCTGGCAAGTCAAATTCGGAGTCACGCAAAGTAGCCAGGGAAATTCTTGGGACAGACATCTTCTGGGATTGGGATCGTACGTGCTCCACTTCACGACTCGTATCAAAGTTCTTACGTACGATCCTACCAGTCCCACGTACCCCAGAAGGTTATCACCGACTCCAGCCCGGTCTCGCCCCCGCCATCTCTCGCACACTCAAGTACGCGCCCTATGCCGACCTTCTCTGGCTCGAGACTTCGACACCCGATCTAGAACTGGCCCGTTCGTTTGCCAGGGAGATCAGGGAAAAGACTGGTCAGAAGAAGTGGATGGTGTATAATCTCAGCCCAAGTTTCAACTGGTTGGGCAGAGGCTTCACAAAGGACGATCTGAGGAACTTTATCTGGGAGCTTGGAAAGGAAGGGTGAGTGCCGTCTTGTCTGTTAGTATGGTGCTGATGCAGGGATTCTTTTATAGATTCGTCCTTCAGTTGATTTCACTCGCAGGCGTGCACAGCAATGCCGTCACTACTGGTACATCTCAGCTCGTCCTCTGTGTGTTCTTCTAACACGTATTACAGCCGAGCTAGCCGAACGCTACAAGACCGAGGGAATGCTCGCCTACGTCGACCTCGTCCAGCGTAAAGAGAAGGAAATCGGATGCGATGTACTGACACACCAGAAATGGTCAGGAGCCAACTACGTCGACTCCATCATTCAGACTGTCTCAGCAGGATCTTCGAGCACGTCTGCGATAGGCAAGGACTCGACGGAACACGCGTTTTAAAGATTCCTTCATGGTTATCCTGGTTTGAAGTGGGCCGAGGTAGATGTACTGTATACCATTCAGTCTGCTAAATATGCACCTTGGAACGTTAAGATCGAGCCATGTCAACATGGCGTACGCGTGACGCTTGACAGAAGCGCGAGATGCACAAACGGATCTTGGTGCAGATCCAAGACTGTACCCATTTAGGGACTCGTACAAGCACAGGCATTCAGCGAGGCATATGCGCACGTTTTGCAGTGCATGACTACGTGCAAGATCCCACATGCTCATCTCGATCTTCGGGACATTGTAAGACTACCCTCTGTCTGCATCAGACTCTGGATGGTATCCGGGAAACGAATGTAGCAGTCGACTTCTCAGAGAGTCATGTGAGAAAGCCGTTGGGGTTCTCCGAGGACGACGGCGCATTAATGCAACGACTCCTCGCGCTGGCCGGGATCTTCACCCCCTTTCCTTGCCATTGAGTCAATGTCTGATATGGCCGTCATACTCGGAAAGCGCGCCAAACCCCTCGGCGTCGCAGTAGACAACGGTACTCCCAAAATCCAACTTGGAGGAAGCTGAGCCGATGGATCTGGTAAAATCACACCTAGATCGTCCCAAATGGGCAACACGAGAAGTTTTTGCTCTCCTGGCTGGGGACGCCTTGATCGTGATTCAGGTAACCAGGTAATATCCCGCTATCTTCCCGTTCCTTGACTCGTCCTAGACAAACCACCTGCCAAAGGCGAACTGCGGTGGGAATGGAAGCCAGCATACACAATAAGTACTCGCAAGGAAAGTGGGACGCCGTGGCATCGTTAGGAGCTCTAGTGCTTAGTACGTACATAACACATGGATTAAACTGGGAACCAGCATACTCTGTGCAAGAGGTGGCCACGGCCCTTATAAAAAGGCCGCGCCATCAAGAATGATAGAACATACGACTTGATCAGTTGGAGGCATTGTCCCTGTCAACGAGCACGAGGAATTACACCGCAAACAGCCATAGAGGTCAATGATATGTAAAAGGCGACATCTTTTACAAGTTCGACGCTCCATGCGTTCTCGATGCAACTGGCCGATAGGTAGCCTAATAGAGAGTGCGCTTGCTATGATTATGGATCGGGGAGGTAATCACGAATCAAGAACGGGTTCTGCAGCTCGGCGACTTACGTCGCTCCCTAGCATTGAAACCGAGTCAAATCGATCTCCTGATCGATCGTAGTCTTCGAAGAATTCGTGGGAAACTGGGCATTTCTTCCTCTAGCGACTCTAAATATCTTTACCGCTAACTCAGCATCTACCTGATCGGGAATCTGCAATAGTGGATTTCCGGTGATATCCTGAACGATCTCTTCTATTTTGGAGTCCTTTCCTGGGTTGTGAGGTCAATACTGACCTGTCAACAATCGTGTGTGAATAAAGATGAAGACACACCCATCTCGTTGAGAAAGTATGCCAACGTTTCTTCATTCCGGACAGTGAGTGCAATGAACGCCACTCGAGTAGGCTCGAGTGATAGGGCAAGAGAAATGGTCTTGACGAGCGGAGGCACAAGCACAGGGTCGAACACCTGTTGGAAGAAGTCGGCCTGTCATCCACTGAGCCTTATGTACGAGATCTAATACGTACAATATCTGCCCCAAGCACGATGTCTGCATTGGCTTCGGTGAAGAACGTTTTCAAGCTCTCCGGCTCCGACAATGAATCCAGCCAGTCCAACAACTTGTAATGTACATTCGGATGAGACGAGGATTTATCTACGGCACATGAAATGTTTCATCAGCAGTGATTTGAAAGGGAAAAGTCCGAGTCTCCAGGCTTACTACATGGTAGCCTAATGTTGTTCTGACAGCGTACAAGCACAGTGGAATTGATGTCGGTCAGGTAGATAGATGGCATCTTGCGATCGAAGAGTGGAAGTGCTGCATGGAGCTGCAAACTTGCGATCAGAATACCGATGAATCCAGTTCCACTCCCAAGCTCGAGTATATCACTGGCGTCCACAAGGTCTACTCGTCGATTGTAATTGAGGAGCGGTGACGATTAGCCAGCCTGCGACTCACAAGGATGCTGGATGAGGTATTGAGCCAAGACTAGACTCGCTCTCCATGTTCTGAGGCCCGTAGTTCCTGCTTCTATAGTAGTACGCGACTCTAGAAGACTAATCGTCTCGTAACGGTTCTCCTCTATCGGATAATCGTTTGTCTCGGGGACCTTCCAGTAGTGCGTGACAAATGAGTTGGGCGGCGTCTCTAAGCTATTGAACACGATAAGAGATTCTCGTTTTAGACGCATCGAACATGATGCGTACTGCGCACTGGTTCTCAGGGATAAATAATGTGCATATATGCACTCGTCGATCTCATCGTCCTGAGAGTGAGGTGAGACAACCAGCGCATTGGCTGATCAACACAATACCTCATCACCTCGAGGTAAATTTTCAAGTTGAACAAGTCCCCACTTCCAGAAGCTTTGTTGATACGATTCCGATGGGGGGTATTGCTTGAGATGATGGTTCAGTAATATCCTTCGCAAGAACTCGTGTGCGACATTGAATGGAATATTCAAAGGGAAAGAGAGGTTCTTCACGGGTACGAGGGACGAATAACAGAAAAGTATTGGTAAGAGTTCAGATGTAGCTGGGGAACAATCTAATTGCATGGTTACCCAACGCAATGCTTCACTACTTGGAAAGGCCATGAAGTCACGTGACTCTCACTGAGACGAACTTGAATTTTGCTGCGTTGTCCTCGACCTAAATGATTCCTCGTTTGTACCACCCATCGTCCGGGTTATTCGCATCGACGCGTGTTCACCACTATGCACGGTTGACGTTTTCTTCTTCGGCAACCTCTTTTGCCCGTGGACTGCCCCGACGATCGGTCGGAGAGCGTGCTAACCTGGCAGCAGTTGGTTGTCAAGCGAGAGAAACCGAGACCACAACTGAAGAGAACAAGTCCAACGCAGACGAAAGCCAGGAAGAAGAGGAACTCGATCGTTGGCTTCTCGCGGGCGAAGCGAGGGTGAACGAGACTCAAATCCGTTCTCACAAGAACCCATATGAGCATTTTCGCAAAAACGTCGCTCCCTCATTTCGTGAACCTACCCCTCGCAATTGGCTTGGTCGTGACGTGGTGAGAACACTTTAGGATGCATCGGTAGACATTGACTGACCACTTGTAAAGCCGTTTCCTCTGAACCCATCTTTCAAGCCTCCAATTCCCCTTTCAGATGAGCTTCGGACTCGATTATATCGGGCTTATATGGCCAATCCCAAGCTAAATTCTGTCCGTGCTCTTGCAGCTAGACATAACATCAGCATCAAACGCGTTGATGCCATCTTGAGATTGAAAGGCATGGAAGAATCATGGAAACAGGTGCATCTTGTTTTGTCTGGATTTGTGTTTCACTGAGGTTGATTTACTGTGTCGCGATGGTTTATTAGGAGGTGAGCATCTCTCAAAATGTTCACCGTCTTGCACGGTATGATGATACACACACATCATTCGCGAAATTTAAGAACTTGTGGCGCCTTACATCGTCACGAGACGTGATTAGAACCTTTTCAACCCCATCTGAACTCGTTTGACTAACTGGCTGACTTGCGATCATTAATGCTAATATATGTTGGTTTTAACAGAACAAGTCCCTGCAAACTGGATTTACGAAGGGGATGGAACGTTTACTTGGTGTCCCTGAAGCAACAAAGCGTACAGAACAAGACGCTGACGAACTCCTCGAGATTGGTCATACTGGAAAGAGTGATCGACCAGACTCCCATGATCGCTATGACGTCGAGGAAGCGGACTTCCAAGATGAGGTTGAAGGTAACAACAGGGCAAGACAGCGTTACCAAAGACTCTTTTGGGAGAGTGTTGCTGAAGGCGAGGTTCGTGGGCTTGAGTACCGTTTACTCCTGTAGCTGTTGATGATTGCTCTAGGAACCCGTCATGCCTGATATTCTCGAGTCCCAACGCGGTGGTACCTTGGCACGTACGAAATTTAGAGGCAAGACAACCCTCGTCGAACGTGCGCCGGGTCGACCGGCGATCATGTTCGTGGATGTCGGTAATGCTTTCGTCGACGAGAAGGAAAAGGAACGACGAGAACGCGAAGGCGCTCGGAGATCTACACTTAGAACACGGAAACGGATGCGGAAACAATTCCTACTCTAATTGTCTACTATGTTACACTCTTCATTCAAGGACAACTAATGTCGTGCACGTCTGATGAGTGCGAGTGAGGGGTATGGACTTGTACAAATAAACATCAATAAAGCGGTTGGTCTGGTCGAGTGATAGAACGCGATCGCAAGGCCACACACTCTCCAAAATGCAGCGGGGTCTTCCAATGGTATAGACACTGCAGACTGTTCGAAACAGTCGCTGATTCGTTTTCTGTAGCAACCAACGGTGGTCCTTCTCCGGGAAGGTACCGACACCTCACAGGGCAATCCGCAGTTACTTTCCAATATCTCGGCGTGTCTCGCAATTGCCCAGACACTTTCCAGCACTCTCGGACCTCGCGGAATGGACAAACTGATTGTGAACGAGCGTGGAGAGGCTCAGATCACGAACGATGGTGCAACCATCCTCAAGCTCCTCGACATCGTCCATCCGGCTGCCAGAACACTGGTTGACATCGCTCGCGCTCAGGATGCGGAGGTCGGCGATGGAACCACCAGCGTAGTTCTCCTTGCTGCCCAACTTCTCAAGGAAGTTCGTGGATACATCGAAGAGGGCGTGAGTCCCCACATTATCATGAAGGGATTCCGCAAAGCGTCGCAATTGGTAGATGTCGCATTTTGTGTCTTTTGATCGCATCTCACATCTTCATAGGCCACTGAACGCGTGGAAGCAATCCAAGTCAGTGTTGACAAGAGCAATCCCGAGTGAGCCTGAAGTCTCCTGTCCAATCAACTGCTCAACCTTGTTGCTAGACACTTCCGCTCTCTCCTACTCAAGTGCGCGTCAACATCAATGTCATCGAAACTGATTCACTCTGAGAAACCGTTCTTCTCGAACATGGTCGTCGATGCTGTTCAGTGTCTGGATCAAGATGACTTGGATGAATCACTCATCGGTGTCAAAAAGATTCCTGGTGGTGGGATGCAAGATTCATTGCTGATTCGAGGGGTCGCTTTCAAGAAAACTTTCACATACGCAGGTGCTGAGCAACAACCAAAATCTTTCAAAAAACCCCTGATTCTAAGCTTAAACGTGGAACTTGAGCTCAAGGCTGAGAAAGACAATGCCGAAGTCCGTGTAGAAGCGGTTTCAGACTACCAGGCGATAGTCGATGCCGAATGGGAAATCATCTACCGGAAGCTTGAGGCCATCGAGAAGACGGGTGCAAAGATAGTTTTAAGCAAGTTGCCAATCGGCGATCTGGCGACGCAGTGGTTTGCAGATAGAGACATTTTCTGCGCTGGTCGTGTTCCGGCCGGTGACCTTCGCAGAGTCTGTCAAGCTGTTGGTGGATCCATTCAATCGACTTGTTCAGACATCACCCGGGATCATCTTGGTACTTGCGGTTCGTTCGAGGAGCGGCAGATTGGCGGTGAACGATACAACATCTTCGAGGAATGCCCAAAGGCGAAGACGTGCACTCTAATCCTTCGTGGTGGCGCGGAACAGTTCATCGAAGAGGTTGAACGTAGTCTGCACGATGCGATCATGGTAGTGAAAAGGGCCATTCGGAATGGTGACGTGGTTGCTGGTGGAGGTGCTGTGGAGGTAATGTCTCATGCATTCTTTATAATACGACCGAATGGAACTCAATGGTTCGTAGATGGATGTCTCTGCCCATATCCGAAAATATGCACTTTCGATTCCAGGGAAACAACAATTGATCCTGACTGCTTTTGCAAAAGCGCTGGAGATCATTCCTCGTCAAATCTGTGATAACGCAGGACTCGATTCCACGGATATTCTAAACAAGCTTCGCATGAGACATGCTACCGGTGACAAATGGTATGGTGTGGACGTCGACGGAGCCGAGGGCGTCAGGGATAACATGGAAGCATTTGTGTGGGAACCCTCGCTCGTGAAGTTGAATGCTATCAGCAGTGCTACTGAAGCAGCATGCTTGATTCTTAGCATTGACGAGACGGTGCGAAATCCGCAGAGTGAAGCAGTACGTCGACTTTCCAATGCTCGGTCACTGAACTAACGGGATCCTTGATTAGCAAAATCCCGGACCGCGTGCTCCACCCGGCACAGCTCAACGAGCCCTCAGAGGCAGGAGTAGAGGCATACCTAGACGGTAACAGGACATAATTTCGCAGAGATGGATCTGAATGTCTTAGATGAATTGGAAGATAGCGTATCACTTGTTCAATACACAAGCACCCTCTGGTTGCTGTCCACGTTAATTCCCAAGGAAACAACCTGTCCTGTGATGCTCTTCACATGACCAGAGGACGAATGTGTACCTTAGTCTCTTGTCACTGCTGGATCAAACATGAAAAATCATGGCTGATGGTTAAGTTAAGCCTTCACAAATGAATTGATGGTCTGGCATACTCTGGACTTGGAAGTTGAAACCTTCCTGGGGCTAGACTGAATTGATATCTTTTTTTCAGGATCCCCGTTCCGCCGGAGAGTCATTCCTACTTTCGGGGGAAACATCACAAGGTTGAGAAACCCTAGACCACTACAGTAGAACTTTTCATAATGCATAACACCCCGCCTAACCAGGACCGACTGTATCGCACCTCTCGTATTGCATAATTCTCATAATGCATGGCTCTAAGCCGCCCGACGTGAGAAGTTTTACTGTATATCATCGAGGAGATTTCAGGCCCGTATTCGGTGAAGTAACTATAATAGTATTGCTCGATATACAACACGCATTCAAGTACAAAATACACATCTATCAATTAAATCAACTGCGACTCTTGATGGCTCCGCAAAAGCTACAAGACCAGAATTCATGGGGTATATCCCTTTCTCCGCATGTCGTACATGCCCAACCAATTGAAGTATCAATCGGTCGCACCGTCAGGCATGCGTCACACTGTAAAGCCAAGTCTGCATTAATCAAGGTGCAAACAGGGCAGGTCCATTGTCCGACAGATGATCCGGAACTCGGACCGGGAATGTTGCTTGCTCGGGTCGATCCTGGGGTAGGTCGTGGCCGCGAAGAGCCAGACTTTGACCCTGATGAGCTATTAGTAACGAAAGTATCGTCGTCGTCGTTCGTCAAGTCAATCACGACTTTATCTACCACGCTTGTTTTGGCGGCCTTCGCAGCTTCGCGCAAGGCAAGTGACCCTGATCCGCATGCTATCTCGTCTCGCTTTCTGCGTTCAGCAGCCTTTTAGAAGTAGTCATAAGGACGCTGCTGGACCTTGCGAAAAGACAAACTTACACGAGCCGCGAGTTCACGGGGGCTTAACTTGTCGAGTGCACTGGACCTTCCACCGAGCCTGCCACCACCTTTGGTTAGTGTCTCTTGTTTTCGTCGCCTTTCCGCGGCTTCGAGGGCCCGAACTCTGGCGAGATGGGGAGGGAGATCGTGTGACACGCCAGCACCTAATCTGTGGCCTGGAGAGAAGAAGCCCTCGCCAGCATAGCCAGAGCGCTGGAGTGCATCATACTCATCCTCAAGCTCGGCGAGGAACTTGTAGAATTTCTCGTCGTGGGGTCCATGTACGTTGTGTGTGAGCTGATGCGGAAATTATAGGGTCAACGGACTGTCTGTTGGATTGGGGGAGAGCGTTCACCTCGTGTAACATCGTTCGTACTACCGCATCTTCCTCGAGAAAGGTATCGGGAGCCCATGCTGGGCGTAGCCTCAATAGGATCTTCTCGCCACTGTTTACGTCTCAAACAAGGATAGTTCAATACGACAAAAACGCGTTAA
>JBBPUB010000376.1:0-16022 GCA_038094415.1 Xerocomus alliaceus
TACCAATCTTGACCACATATGCACCTGTGGAGCGACCAGAATCCTTGCATCCACCATGGTTGGCATCAGAAAAGATCCTGAATGGTTCAGAGACTGATGGATCTGGAGAATAAGTGATCCCATAGCCCATAGTGCCCTTGATATAGCG
This sequence comes from Xerocomus alliaceus, assembly GCA_038094415.1. Classification (NCBI taxonomy): domain Eukaryota; kingdom Fungi; phylum Basidiomycota; class Agaricomycetes; order Boletales; family Boletaceae; genus Xerocomus; species Xerocomus alliaceus. The sequence goes on from JBBPUB010000376.1 coordinate 149, forward strand.
GAATAGGTGTTTAATTGCGTTCCAATGCGCCACACCAGGATCTGAGGTGAAAGATGCAAGCTGGCCAACAGCAAATGCAATGTCAGGGTGAGTTGTGCAGGATAGGTACTGCAGAGATCCAATGGCACCTCCATAGTCAACAGATTGCATGAAATTGCGCTCCTCAGTGGTTCTAGGGCTCTGATTGTGTGATAGACACAAACCAGGTTCCATATGAGTGGTGACAGGCTTGCAATCGCTCATATTGAATCTAGACAGCATGTCTATGCAATACTGCTGCTGGGAGATGGTAAGGGAGCGCTTGGATTGATTCTGATCAATCTTGATGCCCAGGATCTCAGTGGTAGCTCCCAAATTGTGCAATTTGAAGTGTTTGCGCAGATCAGTGATTGCCTGCTTGATGGCATCAAGAGATTTGGATGCAAATGTCATATCATCCACAAACACTAGTAGGATGATCTGAACATCACTGCACACATAGATATATACAGCAGCATCAGAATATGTCTGGGTGAAGCCCATGGACTCAAGAGTGGTGCGCATCTTGCAATTCCAGTGATTTCCACCCTGTTTGGTGCCATATAGCACTTTCTGGAGCAAGCAAACAGTGTCTTTTGGGTTTCCCTCTGCAAATCCTTCTGGCTGCTCCATGTACACATCACAGTCCATTTCACCATTGAGATATGCATTGGAGACATCAACAGACCAGAGATGGAGATCATGGACTGCTGCAAGCGCCAGAATGACTCTAAGAGTGGGCAAGTGCACAGTAGGAGCAAAGACCTTGAGATATTCAAATCCTGGACACTGAGAGAAGCCTTGTGCAACTAGATGGCCTTTATATCACTCAAATGAGCCATCAGCATGATATTTCTTTGTAAATACCCAGCGGGATCCAATAACAGGTCAATCCTTTGGTCTGGGCACCAGTTTCCATGTGCCATTCAAGTTATGGGCTACCAATTCATCCAAAGCAGCTTGGGTCCACTCCTGAGCATCATCTCGCTTCAATGCATCCTTATATGACCTAGGATGTGGTGTATTGGCACTGAAACAAGCAGCCATGTCCGCTTCTTCATCAGAGTCATCAGAATCATCAATCAGCTGTGCAGGACTGAGTTTCCACCATTCCCTGGGTGGCTGGCGATTTCTGCATGGCATTCTAGCTCCAATTCCAATGGGGCTAGCTGGTCTGACTGGTTCAGGACTTAGAAGTGGTTGGGGAGTGACTGGATCATCAACTAAGGGAATCTGAGCAGGATGAGGTGTATGGGGTTCTGCATCCTGCGCTTCATCAGGGTTAGGTGCCCCCCCAGGATGTGGAACACCAGGAATTGAGGGAAGCTCATCCTCATCATCTCCAGTGTATGGTGCGATGTAAGGAGTATTAGGCTTGTCAGTCACGCTTGGAGTAGTGTCCGTCACGCTTTTCCTAATGTCTGTCACTCCTGATGATTTGTCCATCACGCCTGGAGTGGTGTCAGTCATGTCACTATTGGTAGTCCTTTCATCAAAATCAGCACGTTCTGAGATGATTGTGCGCTTTGTGGTTGGGTTATAGAACTTCCAGCCCTTGTAGCCATCAGGATAGCCAATAAACACGCATTTCTCATAATGCGGTTGCAATGCAGCTCTTTTGTCCTTTTGGATGTGCACATAGGCAGTGCAGCCCCAGATCCAGATGTAAGAAACATCAGGTTTCCATCCATGCCAGAGTTCATATGGAGTAGTGCTTTGCAGAGCTGCAGTAGGGCATCTGTTCCACACATGGACCAGTGCTGCAAGTGCCTCACCCCAGAATGCCATTGCAAGGCCAGATTCCTTCAACATGGCTGTAATGTGCTCAGATAAGACTCTATTTGCACATTCTGCAACCCCATTCTGCTGTGGGTGAGCTTGGACAGTGTGCTGGCACTCTATGCCGCATTCAGTGGTGAATTCAAGCATGGCATTGCTCATATATTCCCCTCCCTTGTCATCTCGCAGGGTCTTGATTTTGCGCTTAGTCTGGTTCTCTGCAAATGCCTTAAACTGCTTAAAAGTGCTGAAAACATCTGATTTGGCATGAATAGGCAGCACAAAGCAGTATCTTGAGTAATCATCAATAAAAGTGACCCAATAGCGGAATCCAGAGAATGTGCGATAGGGAACCTCATGTACATCTGAATGCATGAGTTCCAGAGGCCTGAATGCACGAGTTTGTGAGCTAGGGAATGGATTGGCATGCATCTTGCCAGCTAGGCATGGTTCACAGATGGGATCTGGCAGGGATTTGTTTTCCAGCTTCATACCAGTCACCAAATTGCGCTCATGGAGTGATTTGACATCAATTGCATTGTGATGCGCAAATCTGCAATGCCAGAGGGACAGATCCAGTGGGACAGTGGTTGCAGGATGTGCATACTCAGTAACTGCCTCAGTTTCGCCATCTAGGAATGCTGCATTGCTGCTATTGATAGTTGCAACAAAAAGTGGTGGTCCAGGAGCTCGAGAGAAGGTCATATGTGTTCCATTGATATGGACAACAAAGAATGACTTCCAAGTTAGATATAGGACTGAAAGGAGATTATTGTGCAGTTCTGGGACATGCAGGACATTGGTAAACTCGACTGCTCTACACCTCTTCCCATTAATGATAGGATGGAATACTACAGAGCCAACCCCAGCTGAATACACTACAGTATTGTCTGCCAGCTTGATTGGGACATGTTTTGGCACATAATTGCACAACCAGTGGCAATGTGGGGTCATATGAGAAGTGGCCCCCAAGTCTGCATTCCATTCATGGTTAGCATCCAGTTGGAGCGGTGAAAATGGATCAGAGGGATCACTGGAACAAAGACTTGCATTTCCAGCCTTCTCCACCACCTCTGCAGTCTCTAAGGCTGGTTTAGCAGACTGAGACTGGTCCACTTTCCTGTCCTTTGGCTTCCAGGACTTGTAGTTGTTCTTTGCATGCTACAATGCATGGCAAATGCACTGGCAGTGCCCTGGCTTCTCACAAAAGGAGCAGGACAAGTTAGGGATGCATCTGCATCCAGATGCGGTGGTAGAGAGTGAAGCGACTGATGGCGTGAATAATGCAACATCAGGACACAGTCAGCGGTTGATTTCCTCTGTTTGGAATGCTGCTTTGACCTTGTCTTTATCCAGGTCTGTAAGGAGGGCAAGGGAGGAAGTAAAAGCTGAAAACTCTGGTCCCAGAGCTTGAATCATGGCCATACAGGCCAATTCATCGTCCAGTGTCTTCATATTGAAGCTGGTGCTGTGCAGATCTTGAATCCGAGTCATGGATTCCTCAACTTGAGCAGCTAGGGCTGGAAGGGACTCATCTGGCCGCTTCTAGATGCTAAAGAACTCATCATAGGCCACAAAGCGGTGGCTGGTCTTCTGCTGCATGAAAGCCTTTTTCAGCACTGCCCAGGCCTTAGTGGGGTCGTCCTGGTCTGCTCTAATATGAACTTGTTGGTCTGGGGCAATGTTGAGCATAAGTTCCCCAGCAGCCCTGTCCTGCTTGATGTCCCAAGCAGTTTGGTCAGGTCCAGAGGTGGTGGGGCGGAGTTCCTTGCCATCCACAAGGCGCCAGAGGCCTTTAGAGCGAAGGAGAGCCTTCATTTCTTCACTCCAAGTGATGTAGTTGGAGCCATTGAGAGGTGAAATGTGGTGGTGGTGGTTTTCAGATGACATGGTGAGATGGGATAGGCAGAATGAGTAAGGAAGCAGAGAGTCTTGACAGTGGATCCAAGAAGTGGAAAATTTCCGGTGGCAAACAAGCACAAGGCAATGATGAATGGTGTGCAGTTAAAGCACGGGGCTCATAACCTGTTAACAGCTGGAATACACTCAGCTGGAGTTTACTGTTAGAAACTGATATATTGTGATGAACTAAGTACACATTACCTGGAGTTCACTGTTAGAAACTGGGAATCGCAAACAGTGAACTCTGAGGCTTGTACAGAGCATGCTAACAATATCTACAAACATAAACAATCAACCATATTCAGGTTGAGCACTGCTTATACTCTAAATGGTAAAAATGCGTAATCAGTATCTATAACACTATGTAGTCAGTCATTGTGCAATCAATAACTGTAACACAAGACAATCTCTCCTAACATATTGATAAATGTCATGATTAAAGAATACAATCAACTTACCTTCAGAGTGGAAGGAAGTCAAAGGACAAAGTGTTCAAGAACATGGCATTCAACACAAATGCATTGAAACAAGGGAAGAAAAAGTTCAAAGGGAATTGCTATAACTGCAGATGGTCTGGCCACAAAGGATTTAAGTGCTGGAAAGAGGGTGGTGGCAAAGCAGAACAAGCACTGAAAGGTTGGAAATCTTGTGGGAAGAAGTTCAAAAATGCTAAAGAATCTGCAAAAGATTCTAAACCAATAGCACACATTGTGAAGCAACTGGACTCAGCATGGTTAGTAGAAAATGTGGGTGATGAAATATATTACATGTCCCATACTGGAGTTCTAGTACTCTACAATAGTGGCACCTCCTAGCACCTATCCCCTTCTTGAGATAACTTCATTAACTTCATGTCAATCCCACCTAAACTGATTAAAGCAGCCAACAATGGCATGTTCAATACTGTTGGATGAGGTGACTTATCCATTTTCCTTCTGAATGACACATCACAATTATGCATTCTTTTTCAGAACATTCTGTATGCTCTGACTATGTGTGTAATACTTGTATTAATCAGCTGACTAACCAATTCTGGTTGTTGAGTGGTCTTCACAGGCAGAACATGTCAGATTTTCAATGCTAACAACTGTCTTTTTGTTGGAATTTATGATTTCATATTATTTACTTCTTATCCTGATTGTAATCCTTCTAGACTGTGTTACATGATTTTCATGTGATCTGTTTCAGAACATGGTCTATTTCACTATCTATTGTTATGACATTATAGATAAGAGTTCTTATTGCTATTCATTAGCTATACTGATATCTTGATATTTCTTCTATAACATTCCATGTTATTTCATAATCTTTACCATGTTTATATTTACTGTACATACATACAAATATATCTCTTACAGTATATAAAGGCTAGATAATGAGCCATGCTTATCAGCCTAGCAGCAACATACTCTCACTTCTTCTGTTGAGTTATACTTCAGAATACATATCTCTTCTTACTCCTCTTTTGATTGCCATTAATACTCAGACCAACCAAGTAAGTTTCCTACTTGGTTTTAATACCTCTTCTCCCTGTGCACATTGAGGTAGCCTTGCTATCTTGATAGATTATGTGTTACAATCTATTATATCTTTCACCATGTTTTCCTTCTTCTCATCACCATTCCACAGTTTACTCCACCATACTTCATCTCTTACTGTGAATGTCCATTCCTCTTAGTAGTGTCTGCTCATTTTGCAGCACTTCTCCTGTTATCTTCTTGATCTTAATTACCACTATCTTGGGACGCTTATCTCTCTGTAGTCGCTTCTCTCACAACAGCTAAGTCTCTCTGCCTTCCATTATATTCTATATGATTCCATCATAGTACTTATACTCCACACACTGTACAGTAGTCTTCATTCTTGATCTATGCAATTACATGTAACCTAGAGTCTGCTGCAGTTCCTGCACTGTATCCCTTAGCCCTCAGCCCCTTTGAATCTTCCAAGCACCCAGTCCACCCTAGTACCTTTCATCCCAGTAGCAGACTCAGGCTACTCATGTAACAAAAGACCAAGAATAACCTTACATCCCTCTTATCTTAGAGTTGGATGCACCCCCACTGAATCACCATAGCTTATTGACCATCCTGGCATATCTCTAGATCCATCAGTGCCCATTCTAACTCCAAGTCAGAATCTACACCCCTAGCATCTCCAGCTATCAGACCCAGGTGATTTTCTGGTCTTCCCTCCACCACTCCCATAGGAACCCCACCATACCCTGGCCCTAGCACCCCCTTAGCACCTTCGCATCCATTGACCCCACTGTTTCCTACTCGCACCCCATCCCCAGTCACTCCTATGTCCACCCATACCACTGAACTTAAGGCAGCCCTCCCTACTGACCTCTCTGGTGAACAAGATGATGCCACTTGTTGAATTAAAGCCATGAAGGTCTACTTTTCCATTAATTCCGCCCTCTATACGAGTGACAAGACCAAGATCATGACCACTCTGAACAAGCTCAGCAAGGGCCAAGCTGTTCCCTTCTCTAAGTTGTGGTATGATAAACTCACTGACTCTGCCACTGCTGCCACAGAAAAGACCTTTGATAAATTCATAGAAAACTTTGAAGGAACCTTTTTCCCCTTTGATATCAAAGCCACTGCTTGCCTCACACTGTCCAAACTAGTCCAGAAGTCTTTCCACAAACCAAGCAGAGAGATAGATGATGGCTTTCAGAAGTATATCACTGAGTTTCAGAATCTAGCTACTCAAGCTGGAATCACTGACCATGCTATGTTCATTGATGCCTTCTCTCTAGGCATAGATCAGAGGATTGCCATCATGGTCCTCTCCATGGACAAAGTCCCTGTCCTCATCACTGATTGGCTAGACAAAGCCAAAGTCTTTCATACCCAGATAGCTTGCATCAAGGCATTAAAAAAGGGCAAACCTGCCCCTTCCCTCCCTAGAAACCCTAGAGACCCAAATGCCATGGATGTTGACACAGTTTGACTCACCAAGTTAATCCCTCAGGAATGAGCCAAATGCATTTGAGAAGGATACTGCTTTCATTGCTGACGCACTAGCCACAATGCCACCCAATGTTGCTCATACCCCCATAACTCCCCTAGCCAAATCATCACAACTACTCCCACTACTACCCCACCAACCCCATCCAGTTCCACCATCACAACTCCTGCACCCCCTCAAACTCACACTCTCTCCATGTTATAGATGTTTGTTCAACAACTCCAGACCCAGGGAAAGAATAAGGATGAGATCCTCCAAGTTCTTCAAGCCTGTTATGAAGACTCCCCTGACGAGCAACCTTCCACAGCATCTTTTTAGAAGGAGAGGGTATGTCAATGTCTCCCTTCCATATACTTGTAGAACTGTCTAGCTACCAAACAATTTGAATCTCCATTTGTCTCAGAGTACAGTCCAAAACTGTTGAAACCATCACACTTATTGATAGTGGAGCCACTGGAAACTTTATTGACAAATCCCTGGTCCCTCACCTAAATCTAGAGGTATGTGCCCTCTCCAAACCCATCAAAGCCTGGAATGTCAATGGAACAGAAAACCACCATAGCACCATTAGAGCAAAGCTCAAGGCAGAACTTATACATAAGGATTTCTCCAACAACATAGACCTGCTTATCTTGGGACTCAGCAAGAAGCAGGTAATTCTTGGGATGCCTTGGCTGTGGAAGTGGAACCCCCAGGTTGACTAGAGGACAAAATCCCTTCTGCTCCCACTGGATTGCCTCAAAGAGAGTCTCAACAAGATTATGATCTCTACTCAGCTTGCCCAGAACAACCTTCCCCAGACCACCCTACTCCCAGACTGGTGCAAGGAATACAAGGACATATTCTCAGAGAGCACATTCAATGCTTTACCCCCTCATTGTTCCTATGATCATACCATTGACCTAAAATCCTCCTTCCTTCCAAAGATCACTAAAGTATATCTGCTAAATCCAAAGGAGAAGGACACATGTAAAACCTTTATTGATGAAAATCTAAAGACCAGTCGTATCCTCCCCTCAAAATCCCCACAAGCCTCACCATTCTTCTTCATTCCCAAAAAGGATGGCACATTATGCCCCTGTCAGGACTATCAATACCTTAACTCCCATACAATCCACAATGCCTATCCTCTGCCACTCATGTCCGACCTCGTCGACAACATGAAAGAATCCACCATATTTACCAAACTAGACATATGATGGGGATATAACAACATTTGCATCCGAGAAGAAGACCAATGGAAAGCAGTGTTTATCACCCCTCTTGGACTCTATGAACCCACAGTCATGTTCTTCAGATTCTGCAACACTCCACCTACATTTCAGGTGTTTATGAATTATATCTTCATAAATCTCCTGGCAAAAGGATGGCTTAAGATTTACATGGATGACATTGGTATTTACACTAAGGACAATCTCAGGTTACATCACCAGCATACTAAACAGGTCTTTGATCGCCTTTGGAAACACCAGCTGTCCCTGAAACTATCAAAATGCTCATTCAACACCCCCACTATGGAATATCTTAGGATGATCATTGGATAAGGAAAGCTCAAAATGGACCTGGTCAAGCTCAATGCCATAAAGGAATGGCAACCACCCTTGTTGGTCAAAGGAATTTGCAGCTTCCTTGGGTTTATTAATTTCTACCGAAAATTCATCCCTGACTTTTCAAACATCATATCCCCACTCACCCTCCTTACTTGGAAGGATGAACCTTGGAAATGGACTCCTTGGCAGCAAAGTGCGTTTGAAACCCTTAAAGACACATTCATCTCTGCACTAGTCCTGGTGCTCCTAGACTCCAGCAAACTGTTCTTTGTAATGATGGATGCCTCTCTTCTTGCAGTGGGAGCCATATTACTACAAAAGGATGTAAACAGAGATAATCACCCTTGCACTTATTTCTCCAAGACCTTCTCCTCTGCCGAACAAAACTATGACATCTACGATAGGGAATTACTTGCCATCATCCTCACCCTAGAGGAGTGGAGACAATACCTCTCTGGCTCCACCCATTCCATCACCATCATTACCAATCATAAGAATTTATTCTATATTCACAACCCTCAAAAACTTTCCAGATGCCAAGCATATTGATCTCTTTTCCTACAAGATTATGATCTCATTTGGCAGGTCACCCCAGGAATCAAGATGGGCCCAGCAGATGCCCTATCTTGATGATCCTCTCTTGATACATCCACCAACAACACTAACTCCTCCATAATCCCAGAACCCACCATTATTCAAGCCCTTGACATGGCACTTTTGCACAAAATCAAGCTCTCCTTCACTGATGACTCCCTAGTTCTTAGAGTGCTCAAAGCAGCACAGCTAGGCTCTCCATTGTTTCCCAGATCAGCCATATCAAACTGGAAGTTCAACAATGGCCACCTTTTCTACAGGGACAGGTTATACATTCCCCCAGAACATAGGTCATCCCTACTCCATACATTTCATTCTGCACTGACCACAAGACATGCAGGATAATTTCATACCAAGGCTCTTTTGGAACAGGACTTTTGGTGGCCAGGTCTTGCCACATTCATCAAAAACTTCATCAACAGATGCCACACCTGCCAAACATCCAAGACCAATACTCACCCCACAGTCCCATCTCTGTCACTGATCCCATCCATTACCACTCTCTCATTTAAACAACTGTCTGTCAATCTCATCACCAACTTACCCCCCTTGGAGGGCTTCGACTCTATCATGGTCATGGTTGACCATGGGCTTACAAAGGGGGTAATTCTCACTCCTTGCCACAAAACCATCAACACATTAGGGATAGCTCGCCTTTTCCATGACCACATATTCAAATGATTTGGAATACAGGACTCCATCATCTTGGACTGGGGACCACAGTTTGCTTCTGCCCTGGCTCAAGAACTAGCCAGACTACTCCACTACAACGTTAAACTATCCACTGCCTATCACCCACAAACTGACAGTTAAACTGAGAGAACCAATCAGGAACTGGAGACATATTTAAGGATCTTTTGCGGAAACAACCCACATGATTGGGTCAAGTTTCTCACCACTGCTAAGTTCCAGCATAACTCTTGCCCACACTCTTCCACTCAGAAATCCCCATTCAGTCTCATATTGGTTTATGAACCTAGAGCGTTTCCCATTCTCACAAAAACCTTCATTCCTGCACTTTCCTCCAGGATGGATGCCCTGACCAAAGCAAGGGATAAGGCCCTAGCTGTGCATGGTTTAGTATGCCTAGCAATGAAAAGACATCAAACAACTAAGTTTACCCCTTGGAAGGTCAGAGATCGAGTATGGCTGGAAGCTACTCATCTTCACATCCCATTTCCATCTAGAAAACTGGCCTCCAAATGAGTAGGACTGTTTGAAGTCATCCAAACCCTCTCACCACTCATCTATCACCTCAAACTCCCCAAGTCTTGGAGAATTCATGATACATTTCACACCTCCCTCCTATCCCCATTTAAACAAACCCCTGCTCATGGCCCTTCGTTTCTGGAACCCCCACCAGAGATTATAGATGACAAAGAAGAATACAAAGTCAAGGCCATTCTAGCCCACTATGTTCATGGACTCCAAAGACTCCCTCAAATTAACCATCTATACTCTGGATCTGGATATCATTGCCTGTCATTGTGACGATCCTTGCCGTCTCGAATACGGTCTCTGGTAGACTCTTTATCGCAACGGACTAAGCATACACTTTTTGCTTGATCTTATCTTATCGTTTCATGACTAATCTGATCGTGCTTATCTTCTGCTCTTCTTCCCAATCAGATCTATCTCCATTTGGCTATTCTTTAACATGGTCATTACCGTGTTCCTTCTAGACTTCTACCGCGTGTAGCCAACGCCCTTTTAATCACCGAGTGATTCTTTTCATTTCCATGCTGTGCATGGCTATGACACAGCCCAGTTCATTACCGCTGCTGCGGCTTCTCTTCCATTTGATCTGCCACCCGCAGTATCAAACGTGTTAGTCATTTCCGCTCCCCTCAGCCCTAGAGGCTGTGGTACGCCTTTATCGCTATTGGATAGCTACAGCATGGACTCTTACCTTAGTTGTAGCCCTACTGCGTAGGCATAGCATTCTATCTAATCAGGTATTAGGGTTAAACAAACATGTACAAATAGTATAGTAGTATATAAACCCCAAGGACGACGCTGGGTAGATCCCCAGTCTAGTCTCTTGGTGTCCTCCTGTATCTTGGTCTTATCCTGAATCATATACGTTTACCCCAAGGACTACTCCCCTAAGGACAGGGACATATATCCTAGAGCCCAGTGCTCGTCTGAGTTGTCGCTCACACCGTCTGACTTGCCATTGCTTTTATCTTTACTGGTCTCTAGTCTCACCCACTCGAGCCCATCACTGACTTTGGCCTCACCCGCTCGAGTCGTCCCTCATCGCGTATCCTTTTGACTTTGGCCTTACCCGCTCGAGTCGTCACTCTTGCTTGTTACGACCTTTAGGTTGTTTGTTGTTTGTTTGCAGCTTGAACTTAGCTGAAGAAGACGTGAACAAGGGTTCACTAGGCAGATATAGATTCAGCCGTTTCATTAGACTAGACTGCTCTACTCCTCTGGTTATAGGAAAACCCTAGGAGGATCCCTTGCACCAACGGGTGTAGAAGTCTAATTGAACTAGAAGTTCATTGGACTAGATTTGTTTTTACTTTCTCCAGATAACGATCTCTAGGAAGGTCCCCAAGCCAACGGGCTTAGACGTTTATCGAATTCCACCACTCCCAGTCCCTCATCGTCGGTCGCCAACAGGCAGAGCCGAGAGTAGGACAAGAACAGACCTATTACGCCTTGAAATAACGGTTTCTTGGATAAGAAGTAATCCTATTCCCTTTGTCCCAGTTCATTGTAGGACATCAATGGATAGTGCCTAGAGAAGGGCAAGAGCAAGTCGAAGAACAGATCTTGGAATACAGAGTTACAAGACAACTTTGCTATTGAGCATCGTGAATGATAGAAGTTTACATCGACAACTTCCTTATCATCAAAGACGAAGAAAAACTAAGGAAAGAACAAGCTATACTGGAAGCTTTGTTCACGAACGATTGGCACGCACCCGAATTAGTAAGATCAGATCGGGATGACGATAACGCAACCATCGTGACTTTTGAATAAATCATGGCATTACCCGAACACCTTGCCCAAGCACTAGATGTGCTTGCCGGATCTTCGAAACAGGAGTTATCCCAATTGGGAATACATCTGAAAGAGTATCTCGATATACATAGCCGGGCTATGGAACAAATATTACGCGAAAATAGAAAGCTACGAGAAGACATTGGAGAAATGGAGGAACAGGTGAAAGCTGGACCTTCATCTAGTAGTGGTGCTAGAATCACCAAAATCATAGCAGACCCAGGAGAATACGACGGTACCAGAGGAAGAAAGTTTGAAGAATGGTGGACCAAGGCACAAGTATGGCGACAAGAGAATATCGGAGTTCTCCGAGGAGAAGCCGGAGTTAAGGCCATATTGTCCAGAATGACGAAAGGAGATGCAGGAGCATTTGCACGTGCTCATCTGAATAAAATCCTAAAAGGGGATGAAACAGATTGGCCCGAGTTTAAAAAGCTCATCAAACTTCATTTCCGCTTGACCAATGAGAAGGAATGGGCTAGACGACAGATTGAAAATCTGAAACAAACCGATAAGATGACGGTAGCCCAATATCTCATAAAACTAGAAAATTATCTCACAACAGCCGAGTACAACGGAGATCGTATCTTGCAGATCATGGAACGAAACATGAATCAAGATATGGTGAAATATCTTTTCTTACAAGATGGACGGTATAAGGAATGTGCCACCTTCATGGCCAAGGTAAAAGAGTATGGAGAACGACAGGAATTATTAGGATTCATTCGACGAGGAACTGCCGATCGAATCTCTAGACCTACGAAAGATCCTAACGCCATGGATGTAGATGCCATCCAAGAAGGATTTCGGCCATTAAAGTGTTTCAATTGCCAAGGGCCTCACGTAGCATCCAAATGCCCTAAGCCCAAAAAGGCATGTGAAAAATGCAAATTCCTCGGAGGAGGACATGCCAAGTGGTGCGCTACAGGACGACCATCTCGCAATATTCGAGAAATGAACTCGAAAGAAGTAACGGAAGAAGTGACACTTTCCAAACAGGGAAAAGATTAAGGCAACCCCCTAGATCTGGGAAGGGAGGAAGCCTGAATCGTTATGCTATTCTGGAAATAGAAGAAACTTTATCTTTGCCGTCATGCGGGTCTCATCTAGATGATGAGCTTGGCCGGGACAAAACTCCGGTGCTTGATTCGCATATAACCAAGAAAGAGAAAGTTTTCCCAGAAGTAGTGGAGATACAAAGCATGGAAACTTCTACTCCCACATCCGAACAAAAACGACATGACGTCCGAACCATGTATCCAGGATTATCAGAAAAGGATCTTGATGATCTAATCCCAGAGTCGAAAGAAACAGAGTTTCATTTCCTAAGGACTTTAAATCCCCAGAAGGATATAGTTCTACCGATCAAGATCACGCCAAAGCTAAATATACCTTTTACAAAAACATCCGCCCTCCTAGACTCTGGAGCAAACGTGATCTTCATTGATCAAAGCTTTGCACAGCGTCTTCATTTACCCTTAACCCCTTTACGACATCCGATAGCGGTGTATAACGCCGATGGTACCTTAAATGCTGCTGGAAAGATAACGCATAACTGTCAGCTTGTTATGGAATATGAAGGTCATCGTGAGAAATTGACAGCCGAGGTCACCGATTTAGGAAAGTTCGAGTTTATTCTGGGATATGAGTGGTTACAACGCCACAACCCTGATATAGATTGGACTACTGGATCGGTTAGATTGACAAGATGTCCCCAGCACTGTCGAAATCTCCAACAAGGTGATTCCACCCCGAGCAAGTTTTTACAGATGCTTCGAAAAGAACAGCTAGATCAAAGCTATAACGTGTATCATTGGATAAACTCCTTAGAAAGGAATAACGATTCGCAGAAGTTACTTGAACAAATTCAATCAAAGGAAACACCTCCAGAACAACTAGTTCCGAAAGAGTATCATGACTATCTTACAGTCTTTTCCAAAAAGGATTCCAAGAGAATGCCTTTACGAAAGCCGTGGGATCATGCAATTGAATTGCAAGAAGATTTTAAACCCCGAAAGGGCAGGATAATTCCCTTATCTATAGACGAACAAGAAGAAGTTACTGCGTTCCTAGATGAACAAATACAAAAAGGCTATATTCGTCCCTCTAAATCTCCACAAACATCCCCAGTATTTTTCGTCCCAAAGAAAGACGGAGGAAAACAGATGGTGCAAGACTATCGATATCTGAACGAACATACCATCAAGAACAATTATCCACTTCCATTGATTTCGCAACTTGTTGACAAGTTGAAAGACGCTAAACTATTTACAAAAATGGACTTAAGATGGGGATACAACAACGTACGCATCAAAGAAGGAGATGAGTGGAAAGCCGCTTTCGTATGCTTCCAAGGAGCATATGAACCTCTCGTAATGTATTTCGGATTATGCAATTCCCCCGCAACCTTCCAAGCGATGATGAATGAAATCTTTGCCGATATGGAAGATGTGGTAGTGGTATACATTGACGACTTATTAATATTCACAAAAACAGAAGATCAGGAAAAACACGATAAAATCGTGAGAGAAGTATTACGACGTTTAAAGGAAAATGACCTCTTTGTAAAAGCACCCAAATGCCGCTTTCGTGTCACAGAAGTAGATTTTCTTGGCATGATCGTGGGAAAGAATGGCATTTCTATGGACCCGAAGAAGGTAGAGGCTATAACGCAATGGCCCATCCCCACCAACGTCAAAGGAGTAAGAAGCTTTTTAGGACTAGTGAATTTCTATCGCCGCTTCATCTTCGATTTCTCCAAAACCGCAAAACCCCTAAATAATCTTCTAAAGAAAGAGATCCCGTTTGAATGGGGTCCAGACCAACAAGAAGCATTTGAAATGCTTAAGAACACATTCGTAACGGCCCCAGTTCTGGCCTATCCTGATATAAATTGCGAATTTCGTTTAGAAGCTGACGCTTCGGATTATGCCACGGGAGCCGTGCTCTCAATAAAGAAAGATGACAAATGGCATCCCGTCGCTTACGCTTCTCATAGTATGCAACCTGCAGAACGAAATTATCCTATCTCGGATAAAGAGATGCTCTCAGTCATACGATCCCTAGAAGAATGGAGACATTATCTCGAAGGAGCTAGATTTCCAGTGGAAGTCTGGAATGATCACCAAAATCTTCAATGGTATCAAACGAGACAAGATCTTAACCGAAGACAAGCTAGATGGGCGCAATATTTATCTAGATTTAACCTGAAATGGATTCATAAGCCCGGAGCTACAATGGGAAAAGCCGATGCTCTCTCTAGACGAGAAGATCATATGATCGGCATAGATCAGGATAACAAAGGAGTGTTAGTAATACTGCCGGAGCAGATTGGATCTATGGAGCAAGATACTCCAATTCTCATCTCTGATGAAGGCAAACGACTTAATAAATCTATATTCAACAAGCTTTGCAAGCTCACGGAGAAGGATACCATATATCTTGGCAGAAAACATTTTTTACTCAAAGGAGAAGATGGCTTGTTGCATGATCCGCAAGGCCGCATATACGTACCAGACTCCGCCTTGATTAAGATGAACATTCTCAGACTATATCATGATTCACCCATAGCAGGTCACCCTGGATATGAGAAGACCTTGGAATTGATTTCCAGATTCTATTGGTGGCCAGGCATATCCACATTCGTACGAGAATACGTCACTCATTGTGAACGTTGTCAACGTTTCAAAGGAACCAATAAAGCCCCTAGCGGGTTACTACAACCTTTACCTATTCCAGAAAGACCTTGGAGTCATATTTCCGCCGATTTCATTACCGATCTACCAAGATCTAGATCTTTTGATTCTATTCTCACAGTCGTAGATCGATTTTCAAAAGAAGTTGAACTTATCCCTTGCACCAAGCAGTGCAACGCTTTAGAAACTGCACGATTATTCCTGAATCACGTATGGAAGCATCATGGACTTCCATCCTCTATTGTTTCAGACCAAGGACCTCAATTTGCTGCGCAAGTAATGAGAGAGATCAACAAAGCCTTATCGATTGAAATGAAGCTTAGCACAGCATTTCATCCTCAAACG
>JBBPUB010000377.1:0-15947 GCA_038094415.1 Xerocomus alliaceus
GATACTTATCTAGCGTCACTGTACCGTGGCTCCTTCGTCCGCTATCACGAATAACATCCGCCGTCTCTGGCGTACAACTTTTCAACAGGTGTGACCTTTTGCCCGTCAGGGCAAAAGGTCGCGCCTCGCCTGTGGCAGTGCCACGAGGGGAAATTTTCGCTAAGGTCGAAAGGTGGCAGGAACAACGTGTGTATTCAAATGTGATGTAACTAGGGACACGGACGGGCGACGACGGCGACAAGCAGAACACGAGCAAGCAAGCAAATACACAAGTGCGAAGAGAAGCGAGCGGAATGGGACGTAGCTGGGAACGGGACGTAGCTAGGAACAGTATATAGCTAGGAACAGGATGGACAACAAATGACAACGAGCAGAAAAGAAATATAGCTGCGATACGAAATGAAGTGGGGTAAGAGTGG
This sequence comes from Xerocomus alliaceus, assembly GCA_038094415.1. Lineage (NCBI taxonomy): Eukaryota > Fungi > Basidiomycota > Agaricomycetes > Boletales > Boletaceae > Xerocomus > Xerocomus alliaceus. The sequence continues at coordinate 420 of JBBPUB010000377.1, forward strand.
GGTAAGAAATGAATGGAGGGTGCAACCAGGTGCAATGACAATGAGGAGTGGGGCATGATGAGATAAGTGGGAGGATGAATGGCATGGAGTACAAACAATGAGGGTGATGAGAACTAGACCTGGGCATCCTGTTTAAGGAAGGTGACACAGATGGTCAGTGCTGTCATTCTTAGTTCCTCCAAGCAGGTGTCCTGCTTAGTACAATAGCTCTGACACCTGTCTCTGATCTGTCCCAGACCTGTCTTGGACATCTGTCTTTGACTTGTCTTTAATCTGTCTCCAACTTTGTTATATCATTATTCATCTATTTCACCTTTGACAACCTGTCACATTCTGTTACTAATCCACCTGGACCCCATAGTATAAATATGGTACTTTCAACTTGTATATACTTTAGTTTGAATATTGAATTAGTCTTCTCCTCACACCTCTGACCTTGAGCCCTGCACTCATCTAACCTCTGACTTTAAGGATAACAAGTACTATTGAGATAGCAAGGCTACCTCAATGCACACAGGGAGAAGAGGTATTTAACACCAAGTAGAAAACTTACTTGGTTGATTTGAGGATTGGTGACAATCAAGAGAGGAGTAGAGGAGATAGTTTATTCTGGAGTATAACTCAACAGAAAGGATGAGAGTACAGTGGCTCAAAAAAGTGTTCCAATGTTGATATATTTTGAAGAGATTGGTAAATTGCCAGTAATAGAGACCAAACAAGGCCAAACACCTGCATAAGTGAAGGTAGTACTTACTCTAGGCTTCCTAACCCAACTTGGATCATATGATTTGGTTGTTATGCCATTGAGCTATGCCCATTTTAAAATAACATGTCATTAGGACACTTATTTGAGCATTATGTTGTAATTGATTATTTAGTAAATAATATAAGAATATGACAGCTTCTGATGGATGCTATGCCTTGACCCTGATTGGTGATGTAAATGACATACAGTGGCTCAAAAAAGTGTTTCAATATTGTGCCATTTTGAACAAATGGGTCAATTGCCAAAGATATGGGACAAACAAGATCAAACACTTGTGGGGTCAAAGATAGTACTTGCTCTTGGCATTCTAACACCACTTAGATCATGTGATTTGGTTGTCATGGCACTGAGATATAGCCATTTTAAAATGACATGTCATTGGAATACTTATTTGAGCATCATGCTGTTATTTATAATTTGGTAAATAACATAAGACTTTAATAGCTTCTGATGGATGCTATGCCTTGACCCTGGTTACTTATGTAAATATGAGGTATATAAAGATGATGTGCTATTCAGCTACTTTATTATCACTATGAAATCCATTTCTACCTCTACTAAAGCCAATATCCTCTTCCTTACTGAATTTGGCCTCTCTATTCATAATATTTCCTCTCAGACTGGTCTAGAAAAGTCTACTGTGGCCAGGGTCATCAAGAAATTCCTTTCAGATAAGGAAAACATTAAGCTAGGGCATTCTTCTAGGCTTTCCCCTACTGATAGAAGGAGAATTGTCTCTAGTATTATCACTGGAAAGGCTGAAAATGCTGTTCAGGCTATCCATCTCATCAATTCTACCCTTCCCTCCCCCATCTCCTTTCAGAGTGTTCACAATATGCTTAAGTCTGCTTCTCTCAAGGCTGTGGTTAAGAAAAAGAAGCCTTATTTGTCACTCAAGCATAGAAAACAAAGCCTTACTTTTGCTTTCAAGTACAAAAACTGGTCTGTGGAGGACTAGACTAGGGTCATTTGGTTAGATGAGACAAAGATCAATAGGATTGGGTCAGATAGGAGGAAGTATGTGTGAAAAGTGGCAGGTGAGCCTTTGTAGGATAAGGAGGTTCAAGGGACAGTAAAGTTTGTGTGACAATCCTTGCTGTCTCATATACGGTCTCTAGTAGACTCTTTATCATAACAGACTTAGTGTATACTTTTTCTTGATCTTATCTTATTATTTCATGACTAATCTGATTGTGCTTATCTTCTGCTCTTCTTCCTGATCAGATCTAAACCCATTTGGGTATTCTTTGCCATAGTTATTACCATGTCCTTCTAAACTTCTACCACATGTAGTCAATGCTCTTTTAATCACTGTGTGATTCTTTTCATTTCTGTGCTGTGCATGGCTATGGCACAGCCCAGTTCATTACCACTGCTGCAGCTTCTCTTTCATTTGATCTGCCACCTGCAGTATCAAATATGTTATTCATTTCCACTCCCCTTAGCCCTAGAGGCTATATCACAGACATTAAAGACTCACCTGATGTGCATGGCACACAGCATCACACTGCCTTGTAGGCAGTGCAGGCAGTTATGCTATTGGTTGATACAAGCCCTCAGCTCTAGAGGCTGTGGTATGCCTTTATTGCTATTGGATAGCTATAACATGGACTCTTACCTTAGTCACCACCCTACTGCATAGGCATAGCATTCTACCTAATCAGGTATTAGGGTTAGACAAACATGTACAAATAGATAGTAGTATATAAACTCCAAGAATGATGCTGGGTAAATTCCCAGTCTAGTCTTTTGGAGAGCACCTGCAATCTTAGAGCTACTCCCTTTAAGACAGGGATGTATATCCTAGAGCCCAATGCTTGTCTGAGTTGTTGCTTACACCATCAGACTCAACCTTTGCTTTATTCTTTTACTGGGCTTTAGTCTTATTCACTCAAGCTCGACCACTCTATTGACTTTGGCCTAACATGCTCAAGTTACACCTCATTTACATCTTTAGATTTTGTGTTTGTTAGCAGCTCCTTAGCTGAAGAAGACGTGAACAGGAGTTCACTAGACAGATATAGATTCAGCCATTTCAGTTTGGAGAAGATTTCTTGATGATTTGGGGATGTATGAATTGGAATAGTGTGGGAATTCTGGTAGAGGTAGAGGGTAAGATGAATGCCGAGCAATATGTCTTCATTTTGAAGGACAATCTGCTTTCCAGCATGGAGAGTTTTGGAATTTCTAAGGAGAGCATAATCTTTTAGTAGGATAATAATTCCAAGCACTTCTTAAAAAGAGCTTAGGATTGGCTTGACTCCCATAGGATCAAGCTTCTGGATTGGCCAGCTCAGTCTCCAGACCTTAGTCCTATTGAGCATCTCTTGAAAAAAAAGCTCAATAGCTATCCAAGACCATCAAAAGGAGTATGGGAGCTTTGGGAGAGAATTGTGGTGGAGTGGGGCAAGATTGAGGTTGAGAAGTGTCAAAGATTGATTGAAAGTATACCTAGAAGGTTAGAGGCAGTGATAAGGGCCAAAGAAGGGCCCACTAAATACTAAAAGTCTAGATTTGAAATGATGCTTAAATAAGTGTCCCAATAACATGTTATTTTAAAATGGCTATATCTCAGTGCCATGACAACCAAATGACATGATCTAAGTGGTGTTAGAATGCCAAGAGCAAGTACTATCTTTAACCCTGCAAGTGTTTGATCTTGTTTGTTCCATATCTTTAACAATTGATTCATTTGTCCAAAATGGCCCAACATTGGGACATTTTTTTGAGCCACTGTAATTCTGAGATGTATAAACAATACACAATCCACTCAGATAATCAATATCATTATGAAAGCTATTTCTACTTCTCTTAAAGCCAATATCCTCTCTCTATCTGAATCTGATCTCTCTATTTGTCAAATCTCCTCTCAAACTGGTCTAGGAAAGTCTATTGTGGCTAGTGTCACATACCACTCCAACTCTGGTACTCCAGTACTCTCTGGCATGATCTCCGGTATGATCTCCAGTATGATTTCCTAGATATCTCTTATCTTGTCTCTCATATTCCTAATTCATATGATCTTCTCCAGTTATTCTCATTCTTAGTTCCTTCAAGCAGGTGTCTCACTTAGTATAACAGCCCAACATCTGTCTCTGACCTGTCCTGGACCTATTTTAGACATCTGTCTCTGACTTGTCTTAGACCTGTCTTGGGCATGTCCTCAACCTGTCTCCAACTTTGATATATCATTACTCATTCTGTTTCACCTTTGACAACCTGTCACATTCCGTTACTAATCCATCTGGACTCCATAGTATAAATATGGTACTCCAACTTGTACATACTTCAGTTTGAATATTGAATTAGTCTCCTTTTCACGCTTCTGACCTTAAGCTCTGTGCTCATCTGACCTCTAACTCTGAGGATAATGAGTACAAGGGCACGACATATAAGTCCTGCGCCAAACGCCCTCACACCCTCCATTCCACCCATCCTTTCCTTACCCTCCTATTGCAACTCCATTCCAGACATCATTGGACTTGTCTGGAGGATCTGAACTTGACAGTATATTCAAACTCATACTTGTACTCATCATACTCACTATATTGTGCACCCAGACATCCCGTCAATGACTTGAGTCGGTCTTTGGCTCCTTTCATACCATTCCTGGTGACTTCCACAGCCTTAGTACTAGACCCATGGCTTTCCCATCCATCTCCACTGCACCTCATTGTCACACCACTCCTTCTGATCCATTTGACTCTCCTCTCACTCTGCTACCAAAAACAGGCCCTGCCTCCTTCTGAATCCATGAACTCCAGAATGATCCTGTCTCTGGAGAAGAAGGTCTTCATGCTCCAGCCCCTCCAGTTCCCAGAGATGATAATGATAATGATCCACCATCTAATCCCTTAGAACCACCCAATTCTTCAGACCTGGGTGACCCCTTTGATGATGATGATGAGCAGCAGCCCAACAATATACCCTTGGCTTTTGAACCATTTAACCAACTCACCAATGCCATCCAGAACATGACTTGGCAGGCACTCCAGCATAAGTCCTCTAACACTCCTAAAATCAAAGTCTAGGAGCCAGACCTGTTTGATGGACTGGATTCCCGGAAACTCTATCCCTTCATTGTCTAGTGCAAGTTGAACTTCCAAACCAATTCTAAGTCTTTCCACCATGATCATGTCAAAGTCACTTTTATGCAGTCCTATCTCAAGGGAGTTGCCCTTGAATATTTCGAGCCAGATCTTCTTGGCAGTGAACCTCTGGAGCTCTGTCCACTCTGGATGACCAGCTAGAAAGTATTCCTGTACAAACTCCAGTCTAACTTTAGTCTGCACAATCCTATTAGTGATGCAGAGGCTCAGCTTGAGCAACTCCACATGAAGGATTCCCAACACATCTCCAACTACATAGTCCAGTGGAACTGTCTGGCAAGCCAAGTCTGGGAATGGGGTCCTGGAGTGCTCTGCTACAGTTTCTACATTGGACTTCCTGATTGCATCAAGGACAAGTTGTCTTGGCTTGGCAAACTGAACGACCTCCACAACCTTCACACTTTAGCACAGCAGATTAACCATCACTATTGGGAACATAGGGAAGAGATTTCTAGGGCCAACAAGGTTTCTGGGTCTAACTCTGGAAATGGTAATTCCAAGGCCACTACATCCACAGCCCTGTTTTTATCCACTCCCACCTTGGACTCCAGGCCTAGGAGTTCTGTGAAAGACTCTAAGGTCTCCAACTCCAGCAGTTACTCCAACTCCAGAACCTCTGTGGCTCCCAAACCCAACTTGTCATCCAAGCTAGGTAAGGACAGCAAGCTCACAGCGGTTGAGTAAAAACATCACTTCAATAATAATCTGTGTATGTTCTGTGGTCAAGCCAGCCACAAGGCTAAAAAGTGCTCAAAGTCATCATCCTGGACATCCAAGGCTTGTGTGGCTATGACCACAACTCTGGAAGTCAAACCAGAGACCTCTAGCATGGAGGCAAAAAAATAGTTAGCAGCCTCATAGACTCCACATGAACTTGAGGTTGCATTGACTCCACCCATGCACCTAAGGAGGTCCAACTCAACATGTCTGCTCTCTTAGATCCCCACTCCCTCATGCCTACCATCTCAGTCCTTTTCTATGACATTCCAACCTTTCCTGCACTTGTAGACTCTGGATCGTCCAATTGTTTCATAGATACCTCATTCATTAATGATCACAGACTTTCCTCATACTCCGTTCCTCCACTTGAACTCTGGCTCTTCGATGGAACATCCAACTCCACCATTACTCATGCTGTTGACCTCTCTATCTGTTTTGAAACCAGTGACATCACTCTGACAACGTTCTATGTCACTCCACTGGATGAATCCTGTTCCCTTGTGCTAGGACACAACTGGCTCACCCGCTACAATCCATTGATTGACTGGGTTTCGAGCAGTATCTCATTTTGCCCATCTGAACAGACTTTGCCAGCAACTTTGAGCTCTACCCCACAGCCTCTGGACTTACCTCCTTCAGCTGACCCCACACCCCCTGATCCACCATGTTTCCATGATCACAAGGCTCTGCCCATTGTGCTGATCAATGCACCTGCCTTTGCATTGGCCTGTTGCCTTCAGGGCTCCTTATAGTTTAGCCTGCAACTCCACCCTAAGAATACCCAACTCTGTGTGTCTTCCACAACTCTGGATCCTGTTGATCTTTCTGGAGTCTCTTCAGACTACCATGACTTCACAGACGTCTTTAGCAAAAGCAAGGCTTCTAAGCTTGCTCTGCACTGTGAACACAATCTTAGAATCAACCTGGAAGAAGACACATCTCCTCCATTGGGCACCATGTACTCCCTCTTCACCTCCAAGCTTGAGTCACTCCAGATGTTCCTTAATGAACACCTAGCTAATGGGTTCATTCACCCCTCCTCTTCCACCCATGCTGCTCCAGTCCTCTTTGTTTGCAAAAAGGACAGTTCCCTCCACCTCTGTGTTGACTTTTGAGGACTTAACAAGATCATGAAGAAAGACTGCTATCCTCTTTCCCACATCTCTGACCTCCTAGATGCTCCGAGCTGAGCTAAGATCTATACCAAAATCAACCTCCAGCATGCATACCACCTGGTCTGCATTGCTAAGAGAGATAAATGGAAGACTTCGTTTCAGACCTAATATGGCTCATATGAGTGGCTAGTCATGCTGTTTGGTCTCACCAATGCCCCAGCAGCTTTCCAGTGGTTTATCAACACCATCTTCACTGATCTATTAGGCGTTTGTGTTATAGTCTATCTTGACAACATCCTTATCTACTCCATGGACAAGGCCTCCCACAAGGAGCATGTCTGGGAAGTACTCTGTTGACTCTGCAAACATGGACTTTATGCCCATCCAGATAAGTGCAAATTTCACACTGACTCCACCGATTATCTCAGATACCAACTCTCTCCCTTTGGACTTACCATGTCTCTGGAAAAGGTTAAAGCAATCTTAGATTGGCCTGAGCCTCAGAAAGTCAAGAACATCCAGTCCTTCTTGGGTTTTGTGAATTTCTACAGGTGTTTCATTCATAACTACTCTAATATTGTTGTTCCCCTGACCCAACTCACATGAAAGGGTACTCCATGGAACTTCTACACAGACTGTCATTCTGCCTTCCAGGTGCTCAAGAATGCCTTTACCTTAGCTCTGATCCTTATCCACTGGGTTCTGGACACTCCAATCATAGTAGAAACTGATGCCTCTGACTATGCTATTGCTGGTATCCTCTTTATCTGTTGTATGGATGAGGAAATCCGGCCAGTCACTTACTACTCTCGGATGCTCCATTCTCTGGAGCTCAATTATAACACCCATGACAAGGAGCTACTCACCATTCATGAGGTGTTCTGGACTTGGTGCCACTACCTTGAAGGTTTTGGAACTCCAGTTGACATTGTCACTGATCACAAAAATCTGGAGTATTTCGCCACTACCAAGCTCCTGACTCGCCAACAGGCCCAGTGGTTGAAGTTCCTTTCCCAGTTCAATCTGATCATTCGTTTCCACCCTGGATGCCTTAGAGCCAAGCCTGATGCCCTTACTAGACACTAGGATGTCTATTCCAAAGAGGGGGATAGGGACTACACTTACATTAATCCCCACAACTTCCACCCCATTTTTACTCAGGAACAGCTTGCTGCATCCTTACAGGCCACTTATCTTGCAGCTCCGGTTCTCTGGGCCAGCACCCTCTTCAACATTGAATCACTTCACAGCAATACTCTCTCTGCCCTCCCCTTCGACTCCATCACTGCCATCCATCTCTTTGACTCCAACCCTGATTCGCACTGGTCTATTGACTCCAACAGCTTCCTCTATTTGGATAATCATATCTACATTCCGGACACTGATAACCTCCAACTCTGTGTGCTCCAGTATAAGCACAATCATCTACTATTCAGACATTTTAGACAAAATTGCACTTTGGAGCTAATCCATCAGGAATATACCTGGCCAGGCATCTGGACATTTGTCAAGGAGTATGTCTCTTCTTGCACAGCCTGCACTTGAGCCAAGGTCCCTAGACATAAGCCCTACGGACTCCTAAAATAGCTCCTAATTCCTGAGAAGCCATAGAATTCCATATCCATGGACTTCATCAAACAACTTCCTGCATCCTCCAGACACACTGCCATCCTAGTCATTGTTGATCACCTTTCCAAGCAATGTATATTCATCCCGACTGACAATAAGGTGACATCTCTGGAGCTCACAAAACTCTTCCTTCTTCATGTTTTTTTAAAGCATGAAGTTCCCTCTTACATCACCTCCGATCGAGGTTCAGAGTTTGTCTCTCACTTCTTCCGCTCACTCAGAAAAGCCCTTGACATCCGACTCCACTTCACCTCTGGTTACCATACAGAGGGAGATGGTCAAACAGAGCATATGAATCAGACCCTGGAGTAGTACCTTTGGGTCTATTGCAATTATTAACAGAACAACTGGTCTGAACTCCTTCCCTTAGTAGAGTTCACATACAACAATGTGCTAAATGCAACCACCAGAGTTTCTCTCTTCTTTGCCAACAAGGGCTACCATCCAAACTTGACAGTACATCTGGAGAGAGACCTCACCTCTGCCAGAGCATGAGAATACTCCATCAACCTCGACTCCCTTCATTTCTACCTCTGTGAGGAGATTGCTGCTGCTCAGAAGTGATACCAAGGTCCTGCTGATGCCAAATGAACTCCAGTGCTGGACTTTAAGGTTGGTGACCAGGTTTTTGTCAAGGCTAAGTACTTCTGATCCACACACCCCTCTAAAAAATTATTGGAGAAAAACCTAGGACCTTATACCATTATTGCCCAAGCTGGTATGCACTTCTTCACACTCTGACTCCCAGTTACTATGAAGTTCGTACATCTGGTCTTTCATGTATCCCAATTAGAACCCTCAGTTCCAAACACAATTCCAGACCAGACTCAGGCTCTGCCACCTCTGGTTGAAATTGAAGGCAAATTGGAGTATGAAATAGCAGAAATTCTTGATTCAAAGATTGACTGTAGGTGAAGAAATTGCAAGCTGTTATACTTGGTACACTGGTCTGGCTATGAAGGTACTGAAGATGAGACCTCCTGGCTTCTAGCCATGGAGCTTGGACATGCCTCCAAACTTGTTAACAACTTGCATCTGCAGTACCTGGACAGGCCTGGTCCTTCCTCTGCTTGATTGCTTCATTTGATCTCACTCCATGTGGCCAAAACATATCCATTCCAGTTATATGCAATGTCCTTCTACCTACACTACACCTCTGACTCAGACTCACTCCCCAACTCCTTCTCCACAAACTCCCTCCTCATTGCCTCTTTCTTCTCTGCCCCCAACTCCACCAACTCCACTACCACCTTTTTCTCCACTCTGCCACCTTTGTGTTCCACAATGCATTGTCATCGTCCTCACATTCTGTGAGATGGGTGTTGTCCCACTCCTTGATGTCAGCATATGGTTGTTGTTTTTCAGACATGGTGTTGGTTTGAAGTTAAGGTGCAACCATGGGCTAACCAGACTTATAAATCAGGGCATGATTAAATTCAGGCTCCACCACTCCATATTATCTACCGGCTAATGGCCTTCAGGAGTTCAGGCCTAAGAGGGGGATACTGTCACATACTGCTCCAACTCTGGTACTCCAGTACTCTCTGGCATGATCTCTGGCATGATCTCTGATATTATCTCCTAGATATCTCTTATCTCGTCTCTCATATTTCTGATTTGTATGATCTCCTCCAGTTATTCTCATTTTTAGTTCCTTCAAGCAGGTGTCTCACTTTGTATGACAGCCTGACATCTGTCTCCAACCTGTCCTGGACCTGTCTCGGGCATGTCCCCAACCTGTCTCCAACTTTGATATATCATTACTCATTCTGTTTCACCTTTGACAACCTATCACATTCCATTACTAATCCATTTGGACTCCATAATATAAATATGGTACTCCAACTTGTACATACTTCAGTTTGAATATTGAATTAGTCTCCTCCTCATGCTTCCAACCTTGAGCTCTGTGCTTATCTGATCTCTGACTCTGAGGATAACAAGTACAAGGGTGTGACACATAAGTCTTGTGCCAAATGCCCTTGCCCCCTTCATTCCACCCATCCTTTCCTCACCCTTCTGTTGCAACTCCATTCCAGACATTGTCAGACTCATCCAGAGGACCCAAACTTGACAGCTAGAGTCATCAAAGAATATCTTTCAAAGAAGGAAAACATCAAGCTAGGACATCCTTCCAAGCTTTTCTCTATTGACAAGAGGAGGATTATTTCTAGTATTACCACTAGAAAGGTGTCAAGTCTGGTCCCTCCAGGATGTTACTCCAGATAAGTCTGAGCTAGTGGGGCAGAGGTTCAGAGGTGAGTACAGGGGTGGACCAAAGTCTGGATGGAGATGGTAATGGGTGGACTTAGGAGTGTGAGGACTTAGCACAGGACGTATGTGCTGTGCTCTTGCTCTAGTCCAGTCCTCATTGAGACAGAGATAAGGGAGAGAATAGAGGAAAGGAGACTGGAGGAAGTGGAGGAAACTTTAATCAATATTCATACTAAGGAGAGTACAGCAGAATTGTACAGAATATATATACTACTGAGAAATGCCACTAGAATGGAGCGCATAGGACAGAGTCCAGTAATACGAAGTCCAGAGCTGTGATCAGTGTTAGCGGTCACCAGAGCTATGCTCCATAATGAACTCTAAGTAACGAAGAATGGAGACTGTGCAACTAATACTAAAGGAGATGTAAGATAAGAAGAACAAGGGGTACTATAATGAACAAAGTCTGAGGGTGAGGAATGCCTTCCTGAGTAGATCGTGCCAGAGTTGTGCTGCACTGACTGGAGTTGAAGTTCAGGATATAACAAAAGGCTGAAAATGCTGTTCAAGCTATCCAGCTCATCAATTCTGCCCTCTCCTCTTCTATCTCATCCCAAACTGTTCAGAATGTTCTCAAGTCTGCTTCTTTGAAGGCTGTGGTCAAGAAGAAGAAACCATTTTTATCTATCAAACATAGAAAACAAAGGCTAGCCTTTGCTCTCAAGTACTGTTAAGATCGGTCACTCCGGTCCTCTGGAAGGAAGTCCATGGGCACAGGAGTTGGAGTGGAGTAGCGGAGCGGAGGGGTGAGTCTCAGCACAGGACTTATGTGTCGCGCCTTGCGTAGGTTTGACTCTTTGGAGGAGGGATGTGAGGGAAGGAAGGAGACAACCAGAGTTATCCAATTTGATATTCAGACTCAGGAGTGTACAGTAAAGTAACTACAATATTTATACTACCAGAGTTGTATTGCATTACTAACGGAGTAACTGTGGAACAGGATGATAAGTAAGATGGAAATAAGAAACCTGGAGCTGTGCATCAGAGATGCGATATGCCAGACTGCACATCTAAGAACGAAGATCCAACAAAATGGACAGGCACAGCCAATCAGAGAACAAAGATGAACATAAAAGGAAAAGTCACGTGGGTCCAGAGATCCTACACACGTGAATGGAGGAGATCACTCCAGAGTTGTCGAGGAGTTGGATGCAGAGTTCCGGAGTAGGAACAGCATATGACAAGTACCAAAACTGAACTATAGAGGACTGGACTAGAGTCATTTGGTCAGATGAAACCAAGCTTAATAGGATTGGGTCAGATGAAAGGAAGTATGTATGGAAAATGGCAGGTAAGCCTTTACAGAATAATGAGGTTCAGAAAACAGTGAAGCTTGAAGGAGGTTTCTTAATGGTTTGGAAATGTATGGGCTGAAATGGTGTTGGGATCTTGGTAGAGGTGGAGGAAAAGATGAATGCTGAACAGTATGTCTCCACTCTGGAGGATAATCTGCTTTCTAGCATGGAAAATTGTGGTATTCCTAAAAAAGCCATTATCTTTCAATAAGATAATAACCCCAAGCACTCCTCCAAAAGAGCTTAGGAATGGCTTGAATCTCAAGGAATCAAGCTCCTGGATTGGCCACCACAATCTCCAGATCTTAGTTCTATTGAACATGTCTAACAAATTTTAAAACAAAAGCTCAACAGCTATCCAAGATCAGCTAGAGAAGTATGGGAACTTTGGAAGAGGATTGTAGTGGAGTGGGGTGTCAAGTCTGGTCCCTCCAGGATGTTACTCCAGATAAATCCAAGCTAGTGGGGTAGAGGTTTAAAGGTTAGTACAGAGATGGATCAAAGTTTGGATAGAGATAGTAATAAGATGGACTTAGGAGTGTAAGGACTTAGCATAGGACATATGTGTCATGCCCTTGCTCTAGTCCAGTCCTCATTGAGACAGAGGTAAGGAGGAGAATAGAGGGAAGGAGACTGGAGGAAGTGGGGGAAACTTAGTTGATATTTGTACTAAAGAGAATACAGCAGGATTGTACAGAATATATATACTACTGAGAAATGCCACTATAATGGAGTGCATAGGACAGAGTCTGGTAATACAAAGCCCAGAGCTGTGACTGGTGTTAGCAGTCACTGGAGCTATGCTTTATAATGAACTCTAAGTGATGGAGAATGGAGGCTGTGGAACTAATACTAAAGGAGATGTAAGATAAGAAGGACAAGGAGAACTATAATGAACAAAGTCCAAAGGTAAGAAATGCCTTCCTGAGTAGATCATGCTGGAGTTGTGCTACACTAACTGGAGTTGAAGTCTGGAATATAACATGGGGCAAGATTGAGGCTAAGGAGTGTTAAAGATTGATAGAAAGCATGCATAGAAGACTAGAGGCAGTGATTAAGGCCAAGGGAGGACACACTAAATACTAAAAGTATAGAATTGAGATTATGCTCAAATAAGTGTACTAATGACATGTCATTTTAAAATGGGCATAGCTCAATGGCATGACAACCAAATCATATGATCCAAGTTGGGTTAGGAAGCCTAGAGTAAGTACTACCTTTGCTTATGCAGGTGATTGGCCTTGTTTGGTCTCTATCACTGGCAATTTACCAATCTTTTCAAAATGTACCAATATTAGGACACTTTTTTAAGCCACTGTACATAGTCTTGAGTCCACTGCAGAACCTACACCATGTCCCTTGTTTCAGAAGCACCTTTGAGTTCACCAAGATCTAGTCAACCTTCATACCCCTCATTCCCAAGTAGCAGACTCAGGCTACTCACATAACAAGTGGAATGGGGCAAGATTGAGGTTGAGCAGTGTTAAAGATTGATTGAAAGCATGTCTAGAAGGATAGAGGCAGTGATAAAGGCCAAAGGGGGGGCCACTAAATACTAAAAGTCTAGATCTAAAATAATGCTCAAATAATTGTTCTAATGATATGTCATTTTAAAATGGCTATATCTCAGTGCCATAACAACCAAATCACATGATCTAAGCAGTGTTAAAATGCCAAGAGCAAGTACTATCTTTAACCCTGCAAGTGTTTGATCTTGTTTGTCTCATATCTTTGGCAATTGATCCATTTGTTCAAAATGGCCCAATATTGGAACAATTTTTTGAGCCACTATAAGTCCTATGCTAAGACTCACTCCACTCTGCTACTCTGCTTTAACTCCCTGCTCCCTTGGACTTTCTTCCAGAAGACCAGAGTGACCAGTCTTAACAGAAATCATCTGTATATGCATAGATAAGTGATCAACTTCCTCTTATTCATATGCTAGCCACACAGTTAGAGTGTGTATGTATAATGCAAGGTAAAGGGAGGTGGAGAGTTTGAAAGGCCATAACAAGATTAGAAGTCAGAGTAGTATCTGGTGAAAGTGATGTAAAGTAGCTGTTTAGTGTATCAAACTTGCCCAAGTGGGACAACAAAAGGGGAAACTCAACAAACTTTGCCACAAAAAGATGTTCAGGGGGAAAAAACTTGTCCTTCATAGGAGAGGGGACTGCCATTGGGATTGCATCACATTGTATCATAGTATTCTGTCTGGATGTTGGTGAAGTAGGCTCAGCAGGGGCCATGGCAAACAGGCAGGATGGGTGAGCAAAGTGAAATTTCATTGTTCAAAAAGTGCCATGTGGAGGGGACAAATTTGGATTATACTGCTTGCAAATCTGTTGGATGATGGGGTTACACTGCACAGAGTTGCGTTGAGCGAAGCAGCGCAGTGACATTAATTAGGTCACGTGACAGTTAATAACTATGCCAACAGCCCATGTTAATAACTGTTATTAATTAGTTATTAAGATAATTTTCGGCCGTACCCTAGTCCGTTGCTCTCTGCTGTCATCATGACATGTCCCCTTCAGGACCCTTCGTATTTGCACTCTGTCGTAGAAACGATCGCAGACTCTCTCCCCGAACGGTCTTCTGCTTCTATCCACAGTCTCCTCGATGCCTACGTGACATTCGTGAACCGGGTCAGATCCCAGTCCCAGCTCCTTGAAGCTTGCGACTCGCTACTCCCCGCCCTCGTCCCCCTCAGCGTTCGCAAGGATGGCTTCGTCCGGGCGTTGCGACGTGATGTTCGTCTTGCTTACTCCGACCCCCTCTCCGCCTCCCCGCTCCCTCATTCATCCTTGGATGGGGCCAGTGCGCACTTGAACATCAAGATTGACACAAAGCAATATGCTAGGGACTCCTCCTCGTTGTGCCACCATGCTTTATGTGTCCTCACGACAATACTTCGATTTCCCGCCTTCCATTTTGCAATCCCTGGTTCGTTCAGTTTAGTCCCAGTATGTGTGCATGCAACTCACATCAACCAGAACGCGATCTTTCGTCGCTATTCAGTGACACTCTCGATATTTCTCTTGCAGACCAACTACCAGTCCTCAACAAATCAAAAACATACTCTCTATCACTCTGGGCTTTGGCTTGTCATCGTCTCCCTGTCGCTGTTCTTAGCGCTCGGCAAGATCACGTTTTATCAGCTCTTCAGCGGAGTTTGGATGGTGCAAGACAACCAGGCAACATTGTTATAGACGGTCTGAAAGTAGGTCTCTGTGCATTCACTCTCTGACGACCTTGACACTTTCTTACCAGGCTGTTTCACACACAATGGAACGTCACCCGTCTGCGTTTTTTGAGCTTCTTTTCCCGCTACTTCCCCGCGTGATAACAAACCTAAATTCCAAGTCTTTTGAGCATCGCTTCCAAGCTTCCCTCGCTTTGGGAAATTTTGCCAATGCGCTAATTCATCAGCCGGAACTTTCTTTAGCGAAATGGCACTCGATATCCAATCATGTCACATCCTTTTTAGAGTTTTGCTGCGACGAATCTCGAGTAGCTCCTAGGGATATGAGCTTCTCGTGCATGATTCATGGTGCTTTCTCGGCTTCACATGCACGCCATACAGATGCCCCGACATGGATCCTTGCGGTCCTCGCCTCATT
>JBBPUB010000379.1:0-11076 GCA_038094415.1 Xerocomus alliaceus
GATTGGTGATGTAAATGACATAATTCTGAGATGTATAAATAATACACAACCCACTCAGATAATCAATATCATCATGAAAGCTATTTCTACTTCTCTTAAAGCCAATATTCTTTCTCTATCTAAATCTGGTCTCTCTATTTATCAAATCTCCTCTAAAACTGGTCTGGGAAAGTCTACTGTGGCTAGAGTCATCAAAGAATACCTTCTAGAGAAGGAAAACATCAAGCTAGGACATCCTTCCAAGCTTTCCCCTATTAACAAGAGGAGGATTATATCTAGTATTACCACTGGAAAGGCTAAAAATGCTGTTCAAGCCATCCAGCTCATCAATTCTGCCCTCTCCTCTTCTATCTCATTTTGAACTGTTTGGAATGTTCTCAAGTCTGCTTCTTTGAAGGCTGTGGTCAAGAAGAAGAAACCATTCTTATCTGTCAAATATAGAAAATAAAGGCTAGCCTTTGCTCTCAAGTACCAAAACTGAACTATAGAGGACTAGACTAGAGTCATTTGGTTAGATGAAACCAAGCTTAATAGGATTGGGTCAGATGGAAGGAAGTATGTATGGAAAATGGCAGGTAAGCCTTTACAGGATAATGAGGTTCAGGGAATAGTAAAGTTTGAAGGAGGTTCCTTAATGGTTTGGGGATGTATGGGCTGAAATGGTGTTGGAATCTTGGCAGAGGTGGAGGAAAAGATGAATGCTGAACAGTATGTCTCCATTCTGGAAGATAATCTACTTTCTAGCATGGAAAATTGTGGTATTCCTAAGAAAGCCATTATTTTTCAACAAGATAATGACCCCAAGCACTCCTCCAAAAGAGCTCAGAAATGGCTTGAATCTTAAGGAATCAAGCTCCTGGATTGGCCACCACAATCTCCAGACCTTAGTCCTATTGAACATGTCTGGCAAATTTTGAAACAAAAGCTCAACAGCTATCCAAGATCAGCTAGAGGAGTATAGGAACTTTGGAAGAGGATTGTAGTGGAGTGGGATAAGATTAAGGCTGAGGAGTGTCAAAGATTGATAAAAAGCATGCCTAGAAGACTAGAGGCAGTGATTAAGGCCAAGAGAGAACATACTAAATACTAAAAGTTTAGAATTGAGATTATGCTTAAATAAATGTCCCAATGACATGTCATTTTAAAATAGACATAGCTCAATGGCATGATAACCAAATCATATGATCCAAGTTGGGTTAGGAAGCCTAGAGTAAGTACTACCTTTGCTTATGCAGGTGTTTGGCCTTGTTTGGTCTCTATCACTGGCAATTTACCAATCTCTTCAAAATGTACCAACATTGGAACACTTTTTTGAGCCACTGTATTAGTAAATATGGAGTTGACAAAGTGCTAAAAGGCAGCTGGAGCATTGGTAAGACTAAAGGGCATTACCAACCACTCATAGGATCCATAGTGGATGCAGCAGGAGGTCTTTCACTCATCTCCAATAGTAATGCAGACTAGATGATATACATGCTGGAGATCAAGCTTAATAAATATCTTGGCACCACTAGTGGTGTCAAAAACCCCTAACTCTGGAGTGCTCCAGACCACTCTAGAGTCATTGCCATCTGGGGTCATCCCTCCTTTCATGCATCAACTCCAAAGCTATTTAGAGTACACTTGGACCTGGTCCCCAAGGTGCTCTATTTTGTTATTAGACCCTTTTCTTTGTCTAACAGTACATTAATCTTATTTTCCCTTGATCTCATTTACCCCATTCCAGAGTTACATCAGAGTTAGCAGAGTTCAATGTGATCACATTTTTATTTCATAAATACTTTCATTTCAGGTTTTTCCCCTCTTAGTTGTTCTTCTCCCCTTGAGGCAGCAACTGAGGTGGGCACTTAATGTTTTATTACCTTACATCTAGCTAATGTATAGTAGTAGGCATTTCTGCCTTCTATCCAGGTAATACAGTTGTTCTTCTCCTTTTGAGGCAGCAACTAAGTTGGCATCTCTGTCTTCTGTTCAGTTTTAACAAGGGGCTTCTAGGAGATCAAAGGTGTAGGGTAGTGGATAATGGTCCTTTTTCATGATCTTATTCAGACCTTGGAAATTGACATAGAGATGGAGGGAGCCATCCTTCTTGTGAATAAAAAGCACTGGTGTGGCATGCAGAGATGTAGATTGTTGGATGAACCCAATGTGGAGGTGTTCATTCAAAAATTCTTTAAGGGCCTTTTGTTCTGTGGAAGAGAGGGAGTAGAGCCAACCAATCAGAGATTTGACACCTTTCTCAAGATTGATCTTCAGATTAAATGGATAGTGCTTAGGAAGTGTATCTGCCTTCTTTTTGCTAAAGACATCCACAAAGTTATGGTACTCTGAGAAAACTCCAGATAGATCTGAAGGTACCTTCAGAGCATTAGAGACTATAACTGAGTGAGCTTTAGTAGAGTTAATGTCTTAAAGAAAAAGGGTAAAGGAAACAGAGCCCTCCAACTTGCAGATATGATTGAATGTGGCTGTGTGATAAAGGAGATTGCTGGGCATATAAGCCCAGAAGCTTTAGATGAATCCAGGGGTGTAGTCTCCAGAGGGTAAGCTGAGTGATTGTCAGATGATGAAGGAAAAGAAATAGAGTTCAACTCAGAAGACTCAGAGGTTAATGTTAGGGTTGGCACCCCACCTGTGAAAGTTTAGAATGTGATGCTGCCTAATATCCAATCAATTGACAGATTGTAGCAGGTGAGCCAGCTATTGGGATTTATGATTTCATATTATCTAATTCTTATCCTGATCATAATCCTTTTAGACTGTGTTATATGATTTTCATGTGATCTGTTCTAGAATATGATCTATTTCCACTATCTATTATTATAACATCATAGGTAAGAGTTCTTATTGCTATTCATTAGCTATACTAGTATCTTGACATTTATTCCATGTCATTCCATAATCTTTATCATGTTTATACTTACTGTACATACAGACAAATGTATTTCTTACAGTATATAAGGGCTAGATATTGAGCTATGCCCTGTAGCTGTCACATACCACTCCAACTCTGATACTCTAGTACTCTCCAGTATAATCTCCAGTATAATCTCCAGTACAATCTCCTAAATATCTCTTATCTTGTCTCTTATATTCTCAATTTGTATGATCTCCTTCTAGTTAGTCTCATTCTTAGTTTCTCTGAGTAGATGTCTCACTTAGTACAACAGCCCAACATCTGTCTCAGACTTGTCTTCAACCTGTTTTGGGCATGTCACCAACCTGTCTCCAACTTTGATATCATTACTCATTTGTTTCATCTTTAACAACCTATCTCATTCCATTACTAATCCACCCAGACTCCATAGTATAAATACAGTACTCCAACTTGTATTTACTTCAGTTTGAATGTTGAATTAGTCTCCTCCTCATGCTTCTAACCTTGAGCTCTGCACTCATCTGACCTCTGACTCTGAGGATAACAAGTACAAAGGTGTAACACATAAGTCCTGTGCCAAATGTCCTTGCCCCCTCTGTTCTATCCATTTCTTCCTTGTCCTCCTATTGCAACTCTGTTCTGGACATTATCAGACTCATTCAGAGAACCCAGACTTGACAGTAGCCTAGTTTACACACATCTCTTCTGTTGAGTATACACTCCAAAACACTATTCTCTTCATATCCTCTCTTGATTGCCATCAATCCTTAAATCAATCAAGTAAGTTTCCTACTTGATTTTAATATCTCTTCTTCCTATACACATTGAGGTAGCCTTGCTATCTCAATATCTGCTCATAATTCCAGGATGGAGCCCATCCTGTGCCTAAATAAGCTGAAAAAAGGAATTCCTCTTGATACATGAATGAGTTTACACAATAACATATCTCTATCCATGTTTTAACTGAAGATATGATGAAGGGGTCAACTAGGCAGCAAGTGCAAGTTGTTTGGTTAAAGGTGAGATGGGGGTATGCACCAGCCTGAATAAAAACATTGAAGACTCTATTGACAATGTCACCATATATGTTAAGCATGCAACATTCCATTGGCTCATTCTAGGCCTCTTGAGGGTCAAGAATCTTGTGTCAGCCTTAAAATATGGCTAGATAATATGCCTGATAATTGGCATCCTGTTACGATTCTCTACATTCACCGCTACATTTTCCTCCTTAGCTTCCTCGTTCCCCAGTACACCCTGCCATTCTTCTTTCATTATATTGAACGATACTTCATCCTAGTGATGTCTTCACGTTCTGCAGCCTTCCTTGCTCTATAATCTTTATATCCTTTACCATTGTTTCGGAACGCTTATCTCTCTGCAGTCGTCTCTCTCATGACGGCTTAGTATCCCCACCTTTCCATGACCTTCTTCGCGCTTCTATTAGTTATCCTTATAAGCTCCAGCCATGTATCGTAGTCTACATTCTTGGTCTATGCAATTATATGTAGTCTTGAGTCCACTGCAATACTTGCACTGTACCCCTTGAACCCCTTGCGTTCCAGAAACCCCTGCACCCTTGAGACTCCTACGTCTTAGCCCACTCCCAGTACCCTTCGTCCCTAGGTAGCAAACTCAGGCTACTTGCGTAACACATCCCTTAAAATGTTTCTTATTCAGATGTTCCAGGGATTCAGCATGTCTGGTCCTACTAGAGGCAGTTCTATTATCTTGTGGTTCCAGTCATTGAGAAAACAAGCACACTGAAAATTGTCTTCTAACAGCTAAGGTGCTTAGGAATGTAGGGCCTGGATGTGATTGTAATTGTGACAATGAAGGCAGTGATGGGCTGATATAATACAGTGGCTTAAAAAAGTGTCCCAATGTTGGGCCATTTTTGACAAATGAATCAATTGCCAAAGATATGGGACAAACAAGATCAAATACTTGCAGGGTCAAAGATAGTACTTGCTCTTGGCATTCTAACACCACTTAGATCATGTCATTTGGTTGTCATGGCACTGAGATATAGCCATTTTAAAATGACATGTCATTAGAACACTTATTTGAGCATTATTTCAGATCTAGACTTTTAGTATTTAGTGGGCCCTCCTTTGGCCCTTATCACTGCCTCTAGCCTTCTAGGCATACTTTCAATTAATCTTTCACACTCCTCAACTTCAATCTTGCCCCACTTCTCTCCCAAAGCTCCCATACTTCTCTTGATGGTCTTGAATAGCTGTTAAGCTTTTTTTTTAAGATTTGCCAAAGGGATGCTCAATAGAACTAAGGTCTGGAGACTGAGCTGGCCAATCCAGAAGCTTGATCCTATGGGAGTCAAGCCAATCCTGAGCTCTTTTTAAGGAGTGCTTGGAATCATTATTCTGCTGAAAGATTATGCTCTTTTTAGAAATCCCAGAACTCTCCATGCTGGAAAGCAGATTGTCCTCTAAAATGGTGACATATTGCTTAGCATTCATCTTATCCTCTACCTCTGCCAGAATCTTCACACCATTCCAATCCATACATCCCCAAACCATTAAGGAACCTTCTCCAAACTTTACTATCCCTTAAATCTCCTTATCCTGCAAAGGCTCACCTGCCACTTTCCACACATACTTCCTCCCATCTGATCCAATCCCATTGATCTTTGTCTCATCTGACCAAATGACTCTAGTCCAGTCCTCCATAGTCCAGTATTGGTACTTGAGAGCAAAAGTAAGCCTTTGTTTTTTATGCTTGAGTAACAAGTAAGGCTTCTTTTTTTTAACCACAGCCTTGAGAGAAGCAGACTTGAGCACATTGTGAACAGTCTGGGAGGAGATGGGGAAGGGGAGGGCAGAATTGATGAAATGGGTAGCCTGGACAGCATTTTCAGCCTTTCCAGTGGTAATACTAGAGACAATTCTCCTTCTATTAGTAGGGGAAAGCTTAGAAGGATGTCCTAGCTTGATGTTTTCCTTATCTGGAAGGAATTCCTTAATGATCCTGGCCACAGTAGACTTTTCTAGGCCAGTCTGAGAGGAAATATTATGAATAGAGAGGTCAGATTCAGTAAGAGAGAGGATATTGGCTTTAGTAGAGGTAGAAATAAATTTCATGGTGATAATGAAGTAGCTGAATAGCACATTATCTTTATATACCCCATATTTATATAAGTAACCAGGGTCAAGGCATAGCATCCATTAGAAGTTGTCAAAGTCTTATGTTATTTACCAAATTATGAATAACAGCATGATGCTCAAATAAGTGTTCCAATGACATGTCATTTTAAAATGGCTATATCTTAGTGCCATGACAACCAAATGACATGATCTAAGTGGTGTTAGAATGCCAAGAGCAAGTACTATCTTTTACCCTGCAAGTGTTTGATCTTGTTTGTTTCATATCTTTGGCAATTGATCCATTTGTCCAAAATGGCCCAACATTGGGACACTTTTCTGAGCCACTATATGGAGATGGTGGTGATTAAATGGAAGTAATAAAAGAAGGTGTGGATGGAGTTTTAGAACATACTTGGGAGCTAGCTCTGAAAGATAGTATAGATGGGATGTTGATAATGTGCAAGGGCAGTTGTCTGGTAGGAGTGGTTCAAGAAAAGAATAGAGCAATATCTGGGCTCTAAGGTCTGTCTTTTATAATGACTAATATAGACTCTGCTCAAATCCTGGCAAAATCTTTGTCCATTAATAAGATAATATCTGGGTCAACCATAGGAGAGCTATCAGAGGATGAGAAAACCAGATCAATTTAAGCTGTAAATGATGGTTCTGAAATATGTAAAGGTTTATAAGTTTCAGATCCCTATTCTAATAAGCTCCTAAAGATAATGAAGTTCTATCTCTGATAGTACTTGATCTGCTTCAGAGATGTTCATAAAATCAGAGTGTAATGATTCTTGCCATTTTGTATACAGTCTCTAGTAGACTCTTTGTCCAAGTAGACTTAGCATACACTTTTTCTTTGATCTTATCTTATCTTTTCATCTTATCTGATTATGCTTATCTTCTACCCAATCAGATCTATCTCCATTTGACTATTCTTTACCATGGTAATCACTATGTCTTCTAATCTTCTACCCACCTGACCAGCAATCTTTTTTAATTACTGCATAATTCTTTTCATTTCTATGCTATGCATGGCTATGGCACAGCCCACTTAATTACTGCTACTGTGGCTTCTCTTCCATTTGATCTGCCACCCATAGTATCAAACATGTTATTCATTTCCAATCCCCTCAGCCCTAGAGGCTGTGGTGTGCTCTTGTCGCCATTGGATAGCTACAACATGGACTCTTACCTTAGTCATAGACACAGTGTATATTCTAATCTGGTATTAGGGTTAGCAATATATGTACAAACAGTAGAAGTAGTATATAAACTCCAAGGACAATGCTGGATAGATCCCCAGTCTAGTCTCTTGAATTACCTTTAAAACTCAACTACTAAGCCTCAAGCCCTTCAACTCTCTACTAACCACAGTAAGTTAGTCTCATTTCTAACATCTTTACTCAAGTAGTTTGTAGTAGACTTGGTCCAGTTTGCACTCAGGTCTTTGCCATTTCATTAGACTAGACTCTCTTCTAGTGACCACCTCTTCTACAGAAGCAAGGGTACTAACAACCTCTAGTGCCCATCCAGTTCCACTAATCCCTTCATCCCCTCATCATTGAACCCCAATGGGAAGTGCTGAGAGAAGGGCAAGAGCAGGCCACTCAGGTCCCAGACAGTGGGAATGCCTCCATATCACTGGCCACAGCCTTCTTAAAAGAATTAGAGGGTTCTTTATCCAGCTACCTCCATCAGAACTTGATTATGAGAGATATGATCGAAGGAGAATTGAGATTAGAGACCAGCTTCAAAGAGAGTACATTGTCAATCACTGAAATGAAGAACAAGGAAATAGTCATCCCCCTTACAGTATCTGCCCTTATGAAGTTAGAGCCAGACTCTGATAGCCCAGACCTCCTCCTTCCACCTACCCCTACCCTAGATCCAAATGACTGTAGCTCTGGTCCAAGTATCATAGACAGAGATTGGTTACCACTGCATTGGCTGCCCTTAGAAGAAAAGAGGGCATTTTATGGTTTAGCTTTGACAATATAGGCCAGTTTCTATAGCTGGACTTTCAACCTCCCCTACTACAGATCACTCTCAGAGTGGTCTAATTATGAGTTCAAAGAAGCACCTGCACCACCACCAAGAAAGAGATAGCAGAGGCAATATCAGCAGGAAATAAAAAGGAGAATAGAAAGAGGAAGTAGGATAAGGCTTAGGGATATACCAATAAAGAGCTACAAATATTGAATGCAACTATTTGTTATCTGCCTCCTTTTCAGCCTGATCTTTTACATCATCACCATCTACTTCCTTAGGTGGTTGGCTAAGTACACAACCGACTTACAAGTCCCAATCCTCTTCATAGAAAACAAGTCAAAAACTTTTTGCATGCCTTACTCTGCATATGTAGAAGTAGTTCCCACTACCCATGCCACCTTAGACAGTTGGATCTTTGGAGAAGGACTTCAACATCACTGCTATAACTGTTAGATGATTTTCAAAATCATCCTTGCCACAATTGAAGGACTTTTTCTAGTAAATCTTGCAGTACTTTGCTGGATCATCAAGTTGGTGGTCAATCAAAACACCTTCATTCTCACAGTAGTATACATCTACAAGACAGAGAAAATCCCATTTGGGATAAGCTTCAGAATAGTAAGTCCAACAAAAGCCTCTAGAGACAATTGAAGATATCATGGAGGTTGGTATAATGACAATGACTGGCACTTGCCATGAGGTAATGAAGAAGACAATAATACTATAATAGGCTTTGATTAGTCATGTCCCTTCCTGAACACTTAGCAAATGTACTGGACACACTAGTCAGATCTTCAAAAAATGAACTATCTCAATTGGGAATTCATCTGAAAGACTATCTCCATATACAAGGAACTGCTATGGAACAGATCCTATAAAAAATAAAAAACTCAAAGAAGAAATGGAAGAAATGGAAGAACAGTTAAAGGCTCCAGGAGGATCCATGGATTGTATTACCAAAGTGGTAGCAGATTTCAGAGAATATGACAGAACCCAAGAAAGAAAGTTTGAGGAATGGTGGATGAAAGCCCAAGTTTGATGAAATGAAAACATAGAAGTACTCTATGGAGAAGCAGAAGTAAAAGCCATCCTCTTATGCATGATGAAAGGAGATGCAGGGGCCTTCACATGAGCCCATTTGAATAAAATCCTAAAAGGAAATACTACAGATTGGATGAAGTTTAAAAAACTTATGGAATTACACTTCTGCCTAACAAATGAGAAAGAATGGGCCAGACAGCAACTTGAAAACCTTAAACAAGGTGACAAGATGACCATAGCACAGTATTTCATAAAGCTAGAAAATTATCTGTCTCAAGCAGATTATGACAGAGACCAAGTACTATAAATCATGGAATGAAATATGAATCAAGACATGGTCAGATATCTTTTTCTGAAAGACAGACACTATATGGATTGTGCCACTTTCATGAAAAAGAATTCTTATGAACCAACAGAAACAATATGATGTAAGAATAATATATTCTGATCTGATGGAATCAGATCTTGATGAACTAATATCCAAGACAATGGAATTGGAATTTCATTTTCTAAGAATGATTAATTCCAAAAAGAATATAGTTCTTCTAATTCAAATAACCCCAAAACTCAATATTCCTTTTACAAAAACTTTCACCCTCCTAGATTCTAGCACAAACATGGTCTTCATTGATCAACAATTTGCCCAGCATCTGCAATTACCTTTAACTCCATTAAGACATCCTATTTCTGTGTATAATGCAGATGGAACCTTAAATGCTGCTGGAAAAATAACACATAATTGTTAGCTTATTATGGAATATAAAGGTCATCATGAGAAATTGACTGCTGAGGTCACTGATCTGAAAAAGTTTGAGTTTATTCTGGGATATGAGTGGTTACAGCACCACAACCCAGAAATAGACTGGACAACTGGAAAAGTTAGATTGATGAGATGTCCCCAGCATTGTCAAAATCTTCAATAAGATGATTCCACCTCAAGCAAGTATTTACAGATGCTACAGAAAGAACAGCATGATCAATTGTATCAAGTGTATCATTGGATCCATCAGCAAGAACAAATCTTGAAAAAGGAAAAGGTGTTAAAACAGGTTTAGCCAAAAGAAATCCCATCTGAACAATTGGTCCCAAAAGAGTATCATAACTATCTCATGGTTTTATCAAAGAAAGATTCCAAGAGAATGCCTTTATGAAAATCCTGGGATTATGCTATAGAATTACAAGAAGATTTCAAATCCCATAAAGGAAGGATAATTCCTCTCTTGGTGGATGAACAGAAAGAAGTCACTGCATTTTTAAATGAACAATTGCAAAAAGGCTATATCCATCCATTGAAATCTCCACAGATATCACTAGTATTCTTTATTTCAAAAAAAGATGGTGGGAAATGGATGGTATAGGATTACCAATATCTCAACAAACATACCATCAAAAACAATTATTCTCTACCCCTTATATCACAATTGATCGATAAACTCTAGTGAAGGAGAAACTATCCATCTAAAAAAAAAGCACTTTTTACTCAAAGGAGAAGATGGACTGCTGCATAACCCACAGGGCTGAATATATGTACCTAACTCTGTGCTGATTAAGATGGATATTCTTAGACTGTTTCATGATTCACCCATGGCTGAACACACCAGATATGAAAAGACACTAGCATTGATCTCTAGATTCTATTGATGGCTGGGAATATTCACCTTTGTCAAAGAGTATGTTAGTTATTGTGACAAGTGTCAACAATTCAAAGGAACCAATAAATCCCCAAGTGGTCTTATGATACCCTTACACATTTCAAATACCCCCTAGAGTCACATATCTGCTGATTTTATCACTGATCTTCCTAAATCCCATTCATTCAATGCTATTCTCATGGTTGTTGATCAATTCTCCAAGGAGGTAGAACTCGTTCCATATACCAAGTAGTGTAGTGCCCTGGATACAGCACAATTATTTCTAAATCACATATAGAAGCATTACAATCTTTCATCTTCTATTGTTTCAGATTGAGGTCCACAATTTGCTGCACAAGTAATGACCAAGATCAATAAAATCTTATCTATTGAAACCAAACTTAGTACCACATTTCATCTCCAAACAGAC